>BMAO01014766.1:0-16526 GCA_019973975.1 Trichonephila clavata | reverse complement strand
AAAAATGCTTGATTTTACACATTTTTAAAAAGTTAGCTTGTTACTTAATTTATTTTGATGTGAAATGTTAAAATATCAATAACTTTTATTATCACATCTATCATATTCTTGATAAATAGTAATTTTTAATATTGTATAAATATAATCCAAATTTACAGAAATTATTTTTATATCATCGCAGTAATTATAAGAAACATAGAATTATAACAGAATAATTATAATAAGAAAACATATTGTGTTTCTCATTTTTGTATTATTTTACATTTTTATTAAAAATTCAAAAATTATAATAAAATTTTAAGAAACTTACTATATTAATAACGCTGTTTACAATAATTACAATTAACAAAAAGTAAAATATCGTTACAACTGTATTAAGAAATATAGTCTTGTAATATATTCATATTAAGTATAATAATCTAGCTGTAAAATTTGGAAAAATATGATGTTAATGGGAATTCTATTATTGGAATTAGTATTAAATACATTAATTATTAAGAGTATAGTATAGTTAGAGGAAAATATATATATATATATATATGATAGCATTGAAAAAAAAACCTATTTTCCACTTTAGTAAAATGGAAATCGATGCTTTAAGTTATTAAGGAAATTAAAAATGGTATTTTGATCAAGTTTTATCGGTTTATACGAAATAATATTAATTGACTTTCGTCGGATTATAACTTTTGCTGTTTTTCTCAATTACACTTTATTTTAGTTTTGATGATGTTGCATTAGTTCAATTAAGGAAAACTGATCAATAAAAACACTAAATTTTCAAAATATTTCTTCGTTTTTTTATAAAATAAAATTCAGTGTAATGATTAACATTTCTTGCCCTGAAAATTAAATTTAAATATGCATTTATGTTTGTTTCACATTTAAATTATAGTAATATTTTAATTTCCATTAAACTATATCATATTGAATCTTTTACTTTCTCGTATTTTCAGAAATTAAATATATTAATTGACTTTCGTATTGGATATTTGTAGGACTCGACTTATTATATCTTACCATTTTAAAAGTGTATATATACTTTAAGTTATATTTTTTAAATTTCCTTCAAAGTCTAGACTATGTAAAAATTACTTTATAAAAAGGTTTTTAGAAGTGTCATGATTTGTTTAAAGCTCTTTTTTTCCTAACTGTTTAAATTAATTCTGCTATGTGCTTTTCTTCCCTATTAGAATATAAATTCAGGAAGTTCACTCTTCACAAATAAGCAAATGAAAAAAATGTCAAGAAATAAGTACGGCTAATTGTTGAAGCTTTAATTATGCTTTATGTTTCATTACATTTTATTTTTATGGCATTCTATTTAGTTCCATCGGTTCATTGTCCCATTTATTACTAATTACACTTCCACGGAAAAATTAAAAAGGAACGTTAACAAAATTTCAATCTTACTTTTTTTATAACAATTTAAAAATGGTAAATGAAACTAAATTATTCGAAAAACTTTGCAATTAACATTACATTAATTATTTGAAACTTTCAATCCGTATGATTGTATCTTACTTATATAGACGGTATAAATAACTTCTGAAAAAATTCTGCTTCAGGAGATTTGAATATGAATATGGACTTTTTAAATTGCCATATTCATATTAAATGATAGTGTAATGTGATGGAGCAAACTTGAATGCATCTTGAAGCTACATTCATCAGTATTCCTTTTTATAGGCATATTCCTTGATTTTATTCTTAGTAGCAAATTTTATAGCCACACCAAGTTTAATTTTGGTTGCGTCACAGACCATCTTGCGAATTGTTGGAGATCCTTTGTTTCAATATGCATCCAAATGTAATTTAAAAATTTCACATACATGATTTCACATATTGTCGAGATCCTTAGACTATGGTACCAAATTGGCTGGACCAACCAAAATGGTGTGTTTTGCGACACAAATTTAAGGAGAATGATATACAGTGAGCGGACAGAAAGAAGGACATGAGATGAGGTAATGAAGATGACACATGGATAAATTTTTCAATAATATTGTTGTAAATATGAGTAGACATATTTAATATTTAACCATTATTTGAGCGGAATTGTGGATCTATTGTTTCACTTACACGATGACACTTAGTTCACAAGTACAATGACCTTAACAAAATGAGGTTTGCTCTTCTCTGTGTGTAATGTTAAATTCAAACAAGAATGTTCTGTTGCATATAAATTAAACATTTTAGCATTTCAAATCACTTTTATTCATTTTTCCCTACATCGTCATATGGTTACGTTGATTGGTGTTCGAGGAATTTATCCAAATCAGTCGCAAATGACAAGCAGTTCTTCAGAATTGATAGAAATTTACTATCGGAAAAACAATCATGAAACACAGGATTCAACATAAATATCCGCAGAATAAATTTCAAAAGGTCTTCTCACCTTCAGCAGCGCTTAGACATAACTATTAGCGTTTAAAATACACGTAAGTAAAAGATTATTCACAAGCTCCACTCGTTCTACTCAACAGCTGAATAATTACTAATCATCTATCGACTCTTCCTTGGTAAAGTCCCTTCTAATCCCTAGTTAAAACAATACTAACTCAGTTTCGGCAAGCGTTTCTCTATTTATAGGTCTCACGAATCTTTCGAGAAAGATCCGCTCACGTCATAGTAGATCTTGATTAGTAGGTTTCTCCACTAATTTCCAGAAAAATCCATAGGGTCGCGAACTCGTCAACTATGGTCACCAACAGGGTTGCACAAGTCGACAAATCGTTTCCAAAAGTCGCCCAAATTGGTCGCTAAAATGATGTAGACATGGTTCTATCGCCAAGATTTCACCAAGTTCCCATTGAATCGCCATTCTAACGTAAGGAACGACGTTGCTTGCGAATATTACAATTTTAACATGAAGTAAATACCACGTAAAGTACTATCACAGTGGTATACATCCAAATATAAATAATTTACACTATTTTAAGTATTCTTTACACAAAATTCGTAACACTATTATAAATATTTTTATGATGGAAAACCGCAGCTGAATGTAAGCATTGTCAAAACTGAACTACGTTTTAAAGTCTCAATCTCATTCTTGCCATCGCAAATAAAAATATTGCTTATTAAATGGAAATGAGACTCAACTACCTCACTTAAGGTAAGAGGGAAATTGTAAGGCAAATATATTTTGTGACTATCTTAAGGTATATAACTACTTGCGACGACTTTTTTTTTCAAAAAAATGGAGATATGGGATTTTTTTTTTAATGATTTTTAGATTTGTTTCGTACATTCTAAGAAAAATATGCTAAAATTAAGATGAGAAAAAAGAAATTATTATTACTAAAATGGGAAAAAATTTATATAAATTTACAAAAAAAGAAAAAAAACATTAATGTGGCCTATTTTGTATCAAAAGTTTATGAACAAATTTTCAATTTTTCAATTCTGATGTGTTGCTATGTTATTCATTTTGAGATGACCTTCAGGATTAGAGATATTTTAATTTTTACAAAAACTATATCACTAGAGTAATTATATAAAATTGCTTAAAAACAGTCATTATATTAACATACGGACTGTAAGTTTTGTAATAAAGCAGTGATTGATAAATCTGAAAGATGAAACACTTCTACTATTATACAGAACATACACAAAAATTTCAGTTAATTATTTTGGAAATTTTTGAAGCAGTCGTTGTTCTCGTTTGAGCATTTAAAAAAACACATTTTGAGTAGAACACGTTTTAATGTATATCTTGCTTAAAGTAATGACATCTGTTGTTCTAGTGAACGGAAAATAATAAACTTGGTATTTTTATTAAGCTAATAAGATGGTCTATCAAACAAAATCCAAAAAAGAATTGTCGATTTTTAGCAAAATTCACATTTTTAAGGTAGTCCAATATCTTAAGTAATGATTGAATGGATAGACCGCCACACACTAGTGCCGTTAAAAAAGCCGCAGACATATGAAATTTTTTCTATTAACTCAAATGTATTTGAAAACCCAAGTTGTAGAAAAATATGTAAGCAGCATTAAAGTAATTCATTTTTTTTTAATTTTATCTTGCGGATGTATCAGTTTTGTTGAGAATTATTTGTCAAAAAGTACCGATGTACGTTCCAATAGCCTTCGAAACGCGATGTTATAAACAATCGAATAAGCCCTTTTTCATTTCCTTATTTGGGAAACAAAAAAAATTGCGTTGGATTACTTTTTTGTATATATATATATATACATAATATATATATAAAATTACAATTCTTCCCTCCCTTGTTTCATATGAAATATAAGAATAATAGCATTTCGAATAATTAAAAAAAACACTAATATAGTCAAATGTTTTTTTTCCTATTTCCCAAAGTTTGGAGTTATAGCATTATTAGATTAATTATATAAATTTGGTAACATATTTTTTTTTCCATCGGAAAACATCAGAAGAGTTTTTTTCATCTATGAATGTCGAACGATTTGTAAGAAAAGTAGCCCTAAAAAGAAGATAGGGGGGGGGGGGGGGGGAATTCCTCATATCCTGATGAAAAAGAAAAAAGTTTATCCAAAGGGTATTTAAAATCGAATACCGGAAAAAAAAAAAAATAGAAAGCAATAATTCCGGTACCTACTAATCTTTTAGATTGTGGGGAATACTTAATGATAAAGGGAAGGGAAAAAAAGCAGAAGCTCAAATAACATTGTAGAAGAAAGCCATAAAAACCCTTGGAGGAGAGATGATCAAAAATCGAAAACATCTTAATAGGGTAAGGTTAAATTTCGTGTCTTCTTAAGAGAACATGGAAAAGAAAATGGAAAATTAAAGGAAATTGTCACAAAGAAGGAAGGTTGGAGACTTAGTGTAGAAAGAACGGTAAAATAGATGAAAGAATAAAATCAATAGATCTTTAGTTGGGACATTTTTAGTGGAGAACAAACTCGACACACAGAGCTGTCTGTTTTTTTACGACGAAAACTTCTTACTTTAAATCAATATAACGTTTTCTTCTGAAACATGTAGACTGTAATCATTTTTATATTCGTCAGGTTAAATGATGATTCATATGCTTTGATTATTAAAATAGTATCGTGTACCAAATTTTTATTATCTCTCGGAAAATATAAGATTCGTATTTGGTTATATAATTCAAGGCATATAGAATATTTATAAACTAAACTAAACTCAGTGTCGAAACAGTTCATGAGGACCAAGGTCTACTGTGTCTATCTCAATTTTCATGACCGTAATGTGCTGAGTTGCATGCGCTGATGTTCCGGTCAGGTGGTCAATTTGACTCGAAAACCCCCAGAGTATAGGCCCAACTACTAGCTCTCTTGACCTGTTACTCTCTCATTTATTGACCCACTGAAGAGATGAAAGGGGGAGTCATTATTGTTCAACTCGGAATTTGAACTCCGGACTTGTGGCGTGGAAGCGCGATGTACCACTACTCTGTCACAGGGTTTCACAGAATATTTATAATTTGATACAAGTTTGTATTTTTTTCAATAAAATAGCAGTAAAGCGTAGAACTTTCAAAAATTTGTAATGATGGTATGCTCAATCGGTATTTCTATTGAAATAAAGCGTCAAAATCCTACTCATTAGTAGAGTGCGAAAGTTAACTGAAGAGTAATGATTTTACGCTAACATTTAATTGGTTTTATTTTAGTAAAGGATTAATTGTAATTAAAGCTTTAGTTAAGTTTTATTCTGAAAATACATATATATTATGAGAGGAAAATATATTATTTGTCTACAAAATTCTAATATACTGACATTTAATCCCTGCATAAACTAATTAGTCTTAGTTTAATTCAAACATTAATTGTAAGATTACAGAACAAGTTCTCTAGATTTAAATTACATTTAACATAGCCAATAACTGAATTAAATACTTGATTAGTTTTACTTTACGTCGAAATTAATGTAACTAGTGTTGTAATACAGCTTATGTGAAGTAATGCCTATAGTTTCTTGAATGTGAACAAGAAACGAAGTTATGCTTTACATTTTTTTTATATCTTTATTTGAAATTTCTTTTGTTTCGGTAAAATTATTCCTCCTTTTTTTTCTGGTATGTAAAAAATTTTTCACCCTTTCAATTGGTATGTGAAAATTTGTATATGAAATAAAAGAAATATACAAATTGAATGCCAAATAATAATTTTTGTAATCTTGTCTAAAATGTATTTGGCCTTTTTGTTGAAAATTAGTAGTTATGTGATAAGATTGATACATTAACTTCGTTCACTGTAGCCCTTTTATGCCTACATACAACTAGTTCTCCAATCATTTCATTGCCAAAAACACTTCTGAAAAGCTTTCTTTGAAACGAGGTTCCTGTCTCAGTTTTCCCCTTTTTATTTCTACTGTCAAAAATCTAATGTTTTGTGACGTCTTCAACTTCGAAAATAACTTGAAATTTCAAAGATTTAGGTCTTGAAAACAGGGAGTTTGAGTACAAATAAGAATGTCATGCTTCGTGAAGATGAATTTGCCCACTACAACTTGAACACAAATTTCGCAGCTACTTGCGCATGTTCAAATTATCACACATAGCTGTATGTGTGGAATCTTAACTGTAATGTCTGCCTAGTGTTGGCGGTGGATTATTGAGTATATGGCACATTACACTGCTTCTGTGGGGAGAGTTGCTATTTGTAAGGAGAAGAACATTGACCTTTGACCGTGAAAATGCTAGAAAGGGACTTTCTTTGTTTTAGTGAGACTCACTGCACTGACTTCTGTATTTAGAAAGGATAGACTTTTTTTTTCGCATGACTTACTGTTCTGGGAATAAGCGGAGAATAATATAGGACTATACTATATTAACTGTACCCAACTCTTCTTAAATATTTTGGAAGTTTAAGTGATTATCTCCTTTCACCCCCTTTTTTCACTCCTTTTTATCTCCTTCACCAATGTTAAGGTTATTTTGAATTGGTTGCATTATTATTTTCATCTGTGTTAGCAAGAAAGTTTCCCCTCCAAGCACCTACTGAATGTTACAAATTTCTTTGTTTTAAGTATTACCAAGTTTGTGAAGAAATTTTATGTATTATCTTTTTGCTCAATTAACCCTTTCAACAAGAAATAAATTAAAAATACATTAAACACTCTTATATCATTGCATCTCACTCTATAAGTCAGCAGGTAGCGACTAAGTCGAATAGTGTGAAAAATTTGAAGCTTGAGTGTGTGTGTGAAGCTGTATCTTCTCTCTATTTGAATTTGCTCCACGCAGGAACGTTTTAAGATATGAGCCAACTGGGCCTTGACTTTGGTATTTGGCTTCACCTCGTTGTCGACTTTCTTCAATAAGGTCAAGATACGAATATAATTTTAAATTAGATTCCTGGACATAGTTTCCGAAAAACCTAGGAATTGAAGTAAAAAGCTAGCTGGCAACAGTTGTAAAACTGCGTTAATATGGCATGTAAGTCTTCCGCGACTACGTCTAGACCTACCACCATGCACCATCGTTTTGTTTAAAGGTCACAGCTAGTCGAGTCATCTTGTGTTTAAGTCACAGCAATTTATTTATTGCTGGTTACAGTTGTACGGATACATGGCAACGGATACTTTATGTGGCCACGGTAGCCAAGTGGTCTAGGCATCGCATCGTGGCTAGCATGTCATGAGTTCGATTCCAGTACCACTGAAGACCCGCCGTGTAGGGGAAGGATGCACGTTAAATCTGTCAAGAGCTCAAACGTCCTCCCGTTGGTGTTGTGTGGTAGTTAGGAGAGGGAGGTGCCAGCTCAGGTGTCGTCCGCGTCACTTAACCATGGTTCAAAATTACGCGGACCGTCCCCAAAAGCCCTCGTGTAGCTGAACAGTGGGACGTTAATATTCACTCCCTCACTCACTAACGGATATTTTATATACTGTCTACTTAAAAGGGTCAATGTTAAGGTATCCGACTACGTTCGAAGACCTATTTTTTTAGTTTTCAAAAAATCACTAAAATTTTTAAGTTTTTAATTTTATTTTTATGCATAATAATAAAAAAAATTCAGTTTGAAATAATGTACTTGTATAACAATTTACAAAAATTTTATAAAAATTTTGAACTTTAATAAAATTTTGAATTTTTTTCAAATGCTCTACTTTTTTAAAAAAAAATTATACTTTACAAAAAAAGAAAAAAAAAAAACTGCTGCGGCACATTTTAAACACATTTCTAGAGGCTGGATTAAAAGTTTTAAATAATTGTTTTAATCAAAGGTTACAGCTAATCGGACCTACAAAATATGGATTTCATTGATATTTTCCATACTTTTATAAGGAAATCCAACAATAAAATCACTAAAAAATACTCAATTTCTTAGCTTGTAGTTCCCATCCTCTAGATAATACTATTAATAACATTTGTGTGAAATTTCATACAAATATCTCTATTGGTTATTTAGATATCACGTTTAAAATACCAAGAGATTTACAATAAATAGTTTTGAGAAAAATGAATTTAATCTTTATAAATGCAATTTATAAAAAATTATGACTAGTACATACTTAAAACTCTGCTGATTTATATTTCACACATTCGGACTTAAATATTTGTTAAATATTTTCTTTCTTTAGAGAGAACTTAGTTTCTTAAGAACAAAATTCGTAAGATGCAAAACCAATATGTAAAAACAAGTGAGGTCATAAGATAAACAGATGTTGCCAATCGCATAAGTCAAAAAAAAGATTGGAGTTTTTACCAATCAATAAAATAGTTTAAATGATCAGATACTGTTTTTTTAATTTATAATAGATGAAACTACGAAAACAAGCGGTAAAAACATGTTTAGAAGTCAACTTCCGATTTCGATTTCACCGTTTCCGGTTTCTATTGACAGCTGCAGTAATACTTTAAACACATATAACTTTTTTCCTAATAATTTCACAAACAAAAGAAAGACAGATTTAGAAAGCTAATTATTTGATTTAAAAAAAAAGGAGGGGCTGACGTAAAATTAAATTTTTAACATAGTTGAATATTTTAAGCTCTACACTAGGGGGATGCAGGACTTCAATAAATGTTCAGACGTCATTCGCTCCAACCTAGCTTTACTACTGTTTGTGAGAAAATTCAGAGTTGAAAATTTTAAGATAACCTTGGTGTTTATTGTTATAATTGTTCTCTCCTTCTTTGTTGAAGTGAATATTATGTATTATAAACCAGACTACAGAAGAAAAAAACAATTTTTTTGAAGTATACGCTGCAAAAATATTAATAACTATTGAATAAATAAAGTATTTAATGTTGGTAAATAAGTAATTAAGTCCCAAATTGTGTTACGTTTTTTTGAAATAAATATTATATTAGAAGAATATCGAAAATTATATATTTTGTATCAATAAATTGACGAGGACATAACATTACAATATATTCTTTTCTAAATAATAAATCATGTATCTTATTTTTAACAGATTGTCTAGTATAAAATCGGTACGTTATATGCTTTTTGAAGTTTCTAATAGCTATCTGGTTTAATAGAATACATAACTATATTTCAGGCAAAATATCTATATTTAAAAGAATAAGTAATTATGACATGATTCCTAATGAAATTCTACAGTCATTTATTATTTATACAGACGGTGTGACAGGTTAGCATGCATCATCCTGGCATAATTCGTTTTCTTCTAATTGACTAAGCCTAACATGTCCGCCAAATCAATGCAAGTTAATCTAATCGGATAATCGATGGAATTATTATTCCACTCGAAAAATTCAAACACGATCGATAAGGCCCTGTGTGAGATGAAAAGCCATATTATCGGAACACCGTAACACGAAGGAAGTCGAAAAATTATTACCCTTTAAACATCTTTAAACTTGAAATATGACCAAATAATAGGCCGTCCCTTGCAATTTTTGTGCCGCATAGTTAGGTGATTGATGGCCAAATAAGGCGTCCTCTTTACCCGTCTGGAAACCACCGTGTGCCAAAGATTTTGACAAAATGTTCCAGAAGACATCTTTCAAGTCAGAAGGATTGAATGTAATTCGTTACATTAATTTTCTTGGGGCTTTGTGGAAGAACAGTTCTTTCATTTCTTGAAAATCATTTTTGTTCTGCCGTTTTATTCTTTTACAAATTGGAAATGCAGGGGAATAAAGCTATTATTGTAAGCCTATGATCTCTTGTCAAATGCATTTCCAGTGATTTGGGGTTATGTTTCATGACTAAAAGTTAAAAAGAAATATACCATTATATTTCTTTCCGATTATGACTATGTATGTAGTATGTAAAAATATTTTAAAAAATTGAGATTTTTCTGAAATGAAATAGCTACAAGTTATACATTGTAGCAAATCTAAATTTAAATAGACTTCAGAATGAAATAAAACTGAAATTGAATAGATTACATTCAGTTTGATTATATGTATTATGGGAGCATTAGTTCAAATTTTTTTCAATCTGCATTAAAAAAAATATTTTTCCGCTGTAAATCGAAATATGTGAAATATTTTCTATAGCAGTAATTATTACCTGAATTATTATCCACTTATAACAATTTTTAATATCTAGAAAAAAAACAAAAATGTGTCAATAATTACTTTCATTTATTTTATTCTAAAAGCAGGACATAATTTTTTTTGCTTGAAAATTTTTTGAAGTAATTTTAAATAATGATATTTAACATAAATGCAAACATGTTTTTAGTTTTTTTTTTTTCGAAATATCAAATAATTATGTGAATTTATTTATATTTTCTGTATAATAATTATGAATTTAGTGTTTTAATTATGTTTTTAATATTACTGAACTATAAGTATTCTGAAAGGAATTGAGAATAATTGGTCGGGAAAACCATTAATTAATTAAATACATCCGCATTTAAAATTATAAGATTATGTTGATAATACACATTTAAAATACATTCAGATAATTTATCAGATTTATATTTAGATTTATATAACAAACAAAAAGAACTTTACAAAGTTTGTGATTATTGTTCTAATTAATAAATAAGATTGCATAATAATTAGTTATGCAATCACTTATGACAAATAAAACCCAAATACTTATTTAAAAATATTTTTTTAATTTTTCTTTAGTTCATAAAGAACAAGGGAATACTAATAAACTCTTTTTCAGGAATAAACAATTTTTAGTAATTTTTTTCTGATTTATTATGGTAAATATTTTTGAAAGAAAACTATATTACACTTTAAATAATTTTGTATCGAAATAAATTTAAAATTCCAACTTTCATACCTTTAAAGTATAGATTACCTTGTCTTAGTAAATGGTCAATATGCTACTTTTTGTATTAATGTTGTGGAAAACATTTGTTTAATTCAAAATCCATTTTTGAATTGCATTCTCTGTCGGGAAGAAAAATTTCATCAGAAATTTTGGAAAATAAACACTCTTTTTATTACATAAAATTTAAATTTTTAAATATTTGCGTATTAACAACATATATAATCTATCTCTTTTTTATAATGTGTTGGCACGTAGGTAATTGTGGATTTTAAATGAGTAGGAACATTCAAAATCTTGAGTATATAACTTCATCAATTGAGGTGTTGACCGTTTTATTCGGTGACCTTTCGCCATCTTTCGGGTAGTGTTATAATTTATTCCTCATATAGCTTCGGACTTTTGTCAGCAATAAACTGAATTAACTGAGATTTTTTATCATTAGCACTGCTAACAAGTTTATACTTTTGTGAGTTCTACATGGAACAAATAAATTAACTCTCTGCACGTTTTAACTAGGTGCCAAATCGTTACGCATTTTTGTATGTACAAAATGATCAGAACGAAATTGGTGAAACAATTTGAACGCTACTTCGATGAAAATAAATAAGTAATCTTTATAAATTGCTTACTATTTTAAGGTAAAAGTTCAAACAACGCGAAAACAGTACGAGTTAGCTACATCAAACAGGTTGACAAGACAAGAGAATATGCTCTAACTATCCATCGACAAAATCTAAAATCACACTAACTTGCCATTCTAATAGGTTGTTTGGTGCGTTTTATTCCTGCAAAATATATTTAAAATATTTTACATTTTGATGAAAACATTGTTACACTAAACAAAAATTAATTCAATAATTAATAATATTTGCAATTTCACCTGAAAATTAAAATGAAAAATATTTTTTTCTTGGAAAAAAGAAACTCAAGATAAGCATTTGTTATGCAATAACTGCATTGTATATAATAATTTTTTTTCGTTATTTCCCTAATATTTTAATTGTAAATTGAATATTTTTTAACATACGAACTGTATTTATTAGTTTTTCTGTAGATTTCTAAATTGATCAAAAAAGCTTAAAAATGTTTCTCTCTTTACTGTCCAGAATAAACTTAATCAATCGCCTTCTTCAAGTTAATATATACAGAGTTTTAAAATGTAATAATTTAATAAAGTATAATTTCCCATTATTCTGTCACAGTTTAATCAAATAGAACTGGATTAACTAAGATTTATTGTCATTAATTAATATTATGTTTAAACTTAGGAAGGAAGTTACCGATTCTTTGTGAAAGAGTTTAACTTCAAATCAGTTAAACATATTTTAAAAAAAATATGTTCAGATTGTTAGAGCTTTTCTATTCATTTGCACTGAGTATAATTATTTTCCTAAATATATCCAGGTTTCTTTTATGTATTAAACTAAAATAAATACTTTTACACACCCTTTAACACTAAATAAAAGAAAAAGTAACTTAAATTTGTTTAAAGATGCAAAGAATATACACTGCTGGCCACCATAAATGCAAAACCAAGAAAGACAAGAGATAGCACAATAAAATTTATTTTGTAGATAACATGTTGACCAAGTATCAAATGATTAAAGTTTAGACATCTGTGAAGCGTGATTCCTGCCAGAATCAGTAGCCAGAGTTGGAGATCACCGCAGCAACAAGCCTCGGCATTGATTCAAAGAGAATTTGGATGTGAACTTGGGGTACAGCAGACCAAGCAGCTTCCACACTTTGCCAAAGTTGATCTGGTATGGCAGCTGGGGGTGTAATCTGGGTCAATCGTTGAGCAACCATGGACCACATGTTTTCTATGGGAGAAAGATCCGGAGAGCAAGCCGGTCAGGGAAGTAATTCAATTTGGTGATTGACGAAGAACGTTTGGACAATGCATGTCACGTGTGATCGCGCATTATCTTGTTGAAATATGGCTGTGGCCAAGCCCTGAAGGTAAGGAAGGACAACTAGCTCCAACAACTTGGAGATGTAGCGCTGACTGTTTAAAGTACCTGCAATGCGTACTAGAGGAATGCGAGAGTGATGTCCAATACCACCATACCATAATACCCGGTGCAGGACTAGTGTGGCGGTGCATAACGCAGTGGTTCAGCATCCTCTCTCGACGGTGTCTCCAGACTCGAATCCGACTATCATGGTGTTGCAGACAGATGCGTGAGTCGTCAGTAAAGACAACTTCATTCCATTCTGCCGCCCCCATCCTTCTTTCATCGCACCATTGGCGGCAGAGAGCGTCTGTGGTTCTGCGTCAAGGATAGACCAAGCAATGGACATCTTGCGGAGAGACCACTCTGCTGTAAACGGCGTCGAATGGTACGTGCAGACACTGAATGATGCGTTATAGACTAAATGTGCTGTGATATGGTTCGTGATGTGGCTGAGCAATCCGTCACTGCCATGTGCACAATTTGCCTGTCCTCACGTGAGGTGGTGCACTGAGGTGGATGCGATCGACTAGTCTGTCCTTCGTACCCTCCTGCATCCAACGGTCACATATCCGCGTTACAGTTGTTTGCTTCCATCCAACACGACTACCGATTTCCCTGAAAGATAGTCCTCAATTTCGGTAGGCCACTATCCTTCCTCTGTCGAACTCGGATACTTGATCAAAAGCTGATCGCTGTTTTCTACGAGACAGAACTGATCGTTTTTTGGAAAAACCACAAGAAAAACGAAATTGCCGAACTTGAAATCGTCAAAATCTCCAAGCCTTAAATAGCGCTTTGACGTGGTGCCACATGCGTGCGTGATGTGTGTGCTGAACTTCTGTGCTGAACTTCTAATCATTTGCATATCTCACCTCCGCTAATGCATGTTGTAAATTCTATGTTATTTGCGTGCTTCCTTCAGGGTGTTGCATTTACGATGGCCACAGTGTATAATATAAAAATAAAAAATAAAAATAATAAAGTTAAGCTGTGAAGTGGTTTTAATTGACCATATTTATGTGTGCGTTTTCTAACCTTATGGTTTGTTGCATATTTCTTTAAATTTTAGTTCATTTCTCTTCCCTCTTTTTGTGTTGTTGCTTAAGGTGAATATTTACATTAAAAGCTTAAAACATATTTTTTTATTTTTTCAAGTTAAAGTTCTTAATTCCAAACCTTATAATTATTTTAAAACGTATCTTATTTTACGTAGAATGCATTATATTACTTTATGTTTTAAAATTTATTTTTGCCTATGGTTTGAAACACAGAAATTGTATTTGATGAATTTCTATTGTTGAAATTTTTTAAATCTTATGGATATATAAGTCATAAGGTTTTTAAGAAGTTCAAATATTTGACATTAACATTCTTTAAAACAAATGATTTGAGAAAAATTTCTGTCGCATATGAATTGAAAGATTAAAAACAATTTTTGCATAATTTTCAATTGTTTTCTGAATTTATTAGTCTGCTTTAGGATTGTCATGGTCCTGTTTTAAAAAAAATAACGTAATGCATATATTTTGGTGTAATGCTTACAATTGTCTCAAATTTATTACATTAAAATTTGCTTTCTATAAGAAATTTGTTTTATTTGTTCTGAATTTGAAGTAAATGAACAATACCTTCAACTTAACATGAATATTAACATTAAAATGTTTAAATATTCGTATCTTCTAGAAATTATGTTACTGTTTATTTATCAATCAGTGTCTTTTTTTACTACACTTGATTATGTTTAAATTCTAATTTTAAAATACATGTAATGGAGTATCAGAGTGATTAATCATTTCTCAGATATAACCTGTTTTGATTAATTATTTATGTCATACAGATTGACTATTATTAATAATCAACGAAATCTTGGGAATTTGATACTTTACAAGTATGTATATATAGATTATTACTGAAAATCGAACCATATATATTTCTCGACCGAAGTAGTATTCTAGCCGGATCAAATAAGGTTGATTGGAGGAGGAAAATTATCTTTTCTAATATAAAAAGTTTTTTGTTTAGCATAGAGCATTTAAAAACTAAATTTTTTAAATGATTTTTTATAATTTTGGTCATGCACACCACGCCTATTTATAATTAGGATAAATTCCTTATGTAGTTTTTTTGGAAATGTTACATATTCTAATCATTATATTTATTTTCGTTATACATATTTGTTCATTTATTTCTAGGTTTAGAGTTAAACATATCTTTCGAATAAATCGAGGTAAAATATTGTTCAAACAGTTTAATTTTCGTTTTTAAAGACACGGTTTACATTAACACTTCAGCTTCTCTACTTAAATTGCATTTTGATCAGTCCTAAGCCTATTTTATCTTTCTTCATTAATTCTTAGCTACTTGTTTGGTTACATTCATAAACTTAGTTAATTTTAAGAATCTAATCGCTTTTTAAGTTAGTACCTGAAATGTTTTTAGTGTAAGTTTGTAAAAACAATCAAATTCAGGTGGTTTTTCCTGATGTAGTTTTCTTTCAGTTTTAAAGCTTGGTTGGATTTATTTATTTTAGGACAGTTTTAAACTTTATTTACTATTAATCTTTTTAATTTACTACAAGTTAAGAATTATAAATATACATTAATTTGTGTGTTTGTGTCAGAATTTATGTATAAAGGTTTATTTATAACCAGCTTCTGGAATTGCCATCGTCATATTGATTATAATTCAATACAAAAAAACAACTTAGTGTCATTTTTTCTTTCCTAAATTTGTTAACTAAATCAGGATGTTATCCTGAACAGTTGATGATAGAGATATCATTAAAGCTAGACCTATTTATCTGCTTTAGAATTTTTTTAAGTGAATGTAACTAAATGTAACATATTGATTGCTTATATAATTTCGTGAGTTTATCCATATTGATAAAAATGAAGATTGTATATCTAGCATAGCGCAAAGACAGAAATATCCATGCATACAAAGTTTAATACGCTGAAGTTATCTGTGATAGCACTGTGCAAATGGCAACTTGGTTCATATTTGTTTTATAATGTTTGTAATTCAATGTTGAAATGATGTTGGTATATTTTTTGCGAAGCAAAGTAAAATTAAGTTTCGTGCATTTATTTGAGAAGTTAAAGTTTTGATAAAGTCTGTCTGTGTGGAGCATTTAAAACTAATTAGCTTGTAGGAAATCATAATTTATATTATTTTTTTGGTCGTTCCACCCGCAAATCCCATCTGTACAAAATAAATACAAACTATGAGGTGCACAGAATGGACATTTTATCTTTTTTTTTAGAAAATTATAGAAAATATCATGTGGTACATTATATACTAAGCAAAATAATTTAATGTATTTTGAAGTAAAATGTTATGTAGGTAAAAACATTGATATTTTAAAGTTATTTAAAAAAATATATTATTTTTTTGGTCGTTCCA
>BMAO01014765.1:0-39179 GCA_019973975.1 Trichonephila clavata | reverse complement strand
TTATGATGAAAAGAGTGCATTGTATTTTAGTATTTAAAATTTGACACAATTATCAATTTGTTTAAGAACAAAAATCAATGGAGCTTAATGCTGTTGCACTTAAGACAGAACTAATATAATCTCCTTAAATTTACTACAAATTAACAGAAAGAAGACTAATTAGTTTTGAATTGATTTGAACAGTAAAAATATTTAAAAAAAGTATCTGTCGACTTTTAATTGCAGTTCTTGATCTTTAGAGGAATTATTAGGATATAAAAGGTATCCAATTAATGATGAATTAACGAGCTAACAGCTTTTTAAAGTGCTCTATCTTGATGGGGTTTTTCTGGAATCGGAAACAAAATTGTGCGTTGAAGATTTAACAGTAATTGATATAATATAAAATCAAAATTTTATATATATGCCCCAAATTTAATTTTAATTTTAACGGTTCCATTAATATTTTGTCTTTCATTATATGCAGAGTGATTCATAAAGAAGTCTTTCCAGATGCAGTAAGACAATGACAATCAAACACGCTACCCACTTCAACCAGATTAGATGCACTCTAAAGTTTGAAATGGTCCCTGATTAAAGGACATAGGCAATAGCATGTTTAATATGTGACTAGTCAAAATGACTTGAGTTTGCAGTGAAAAGCTTTTGTGTCGAATCTCTAGCAAACATCTCGGGAGCTACTTTTTTGGATACGTTATCTCTCTTTGGTTGATGCCTCAGTTGCAGGATGACATTGACAACTTCCTTCTAAAATTTGAAGGTGCACCACCACACTGGTTAGCCAACGTGCGAGATTACCTCGATGAACATCTCTCTCACTTATGGACTGGTTGAGTTGCAGACAACAACATGCTACTTACCCAATGGCCACCCAGAAGTTCTGACTTAACACTTTGGTGATTTTGAGGTACGTTAAGGACAGGATATGTATTTGTCCTTCTTCTTGTTGATGTAGATGAGCTGAAATAGCGTATCACAGCCACTATTGATGGACTTGATTCAGGTATCTAATGCTACTAGCAGGAAATGGATTACTGCCCAATGGGACTAAGTTCATTTGTGATTGTCTCTAACATACTTAAAACTCCCATACAATTTATATTTGCAGTAAGTTTCTCAAACTGTGTGGCACCCTGATATGGATAACTTTCGAGGGAGCGAGAGCATGCCGAAAGTTGAAAACAAAGATATTTAAAAATATTAATTTACTGGAAAGTAAAAACAAAACATTCTGACTTAATAAAAAGATTAACATTACACTGATAAATATAATTATGTCATCAGTACTGCATAAAGTATTTTATAATTAATTTAACGTATATGGTTAACAATCTTGTTAATTAATAGTGCCTCACGGGCTTGTCACATGCAAAGTTATATTTAAAAATTAACATTCTATTCAATAATTTGCAGTTTATAAATAAACCTTCACTACTGATTAAAATTACACGATCTTTGCCTCTCAATGCCTGTTTTCCAGAACCTCGTATGTGATGTACAGAAGGAAGAAAAGGAATATATTAGGAAATCTTTGATATAAGTAACTTTCTGCAAAGAATGTCAAAATCCTTTTACTGCATTCCAAAGCACATTCGGAATAATTCTATGGATATCAGTGCACAAACGAGATCTTACTTTGGAAAGACGTATACATACGACAGGGCATTTAACGCACCAGTTGAGCGAGACGTATATATACGCCAGTGGCACTTAAGAGGCTGTAGCTTTAGCGTCACAAAGTATAGTATTATTGAATTCAACGCATTTTGTTATTTGTGTGAGGAGCGCAAATAAAGAAATATGATTGAACATTGGGTCACAGATATTGAAAGTTGAGAAGAACGGTATTACAGATAACATGTAATATCTTAAATCATTCTTGATTTACAGGGAAATGAAACTGTATACTTCTTTATATTTTACCCTGTATATTCAGTCACCGTAAGAATACTAGGTGTTATTCGTAACTTCTTAAGTTAGCTGATAAAACTAATTTTCTCACCTCGTTGTTACATTATAATTTTGTTTCGAGTTTTGCTATATCAGATCTGTATATTATTATCAGATATGCTTGCATCTGTTACCTTTATGATGAATTTAAGTATAGGTGCGGTAATTCTAAGATAACGCATGCATTTTTACGTATTTACGCATTTTTACGTATGCCTTTTATTATTTAAAGCGGTCTCGAAAAGCTAACTTAATTCTTATTCATCACAATCCTTAAATCTTCCTATTGCTTTCTGCATCGTTTTCGGGCAATTTGCTAGGCGTTATGAGATTTCAGTTATACAGGAGCATGGTACTGTATTGCTGTGATGTATGCTTAAGGAAAACTCTATCGATTTGCACTGCTAAATTTAAGGCTGTTATGATTTCTCTTGTATGTACTGGGGAAAATTTAACAATTATTATATTACAGATAGTAGACAGCTGCCAGTGTCGGTTGCTGAACAACTTGCTTTCAGATTTCATAATTTGCTTAGCAGTTCTCAGTTCTAAGTGAATTTATTCTGTATTTTGTTAAAAATTAGAAAATCTTTTCATTAAATTCTAATGAGGAACTTGTTCTCAAGCTTATTGAACATACAGCTGTATTGCAACATTTAGAATAAAAAAGTGGTACATATCTGAAACTTTAAGTAACAATTAAATACCAATAAATATTTTAATGTAGATTTTAAAAAGTAGAAAATTGACAACGACCATGTCGTATAATTATACGGCATATGAAGGATCCCTAGAGTGTTTTCTTGGCTAGAGTGCTCTCAGCAAAATTAAATCCTAGCACAAGTTCGCATCGTCAGAGCTCATGTACTTCCCTAGGGGGAGAAAATTGGGTCCAAATTACTTGTACCAATTGCTATCCACCTATATGGTGCCACACTATATAGCGATACAAGCTTCCAGGGTCTGCATTGTCTGCAATGGTAAAACACCAATGCGCAGCCCATTAGAAATGGAAAAAGAGCATTTTTATGGCAAGGCACAAGTTTGCAATACTCTGTATAGTTTACATTCATACAAAAAATTTAATTTAGTTTCGTCAGAGAGAATACAAATGACATTAAGGTGGGTTAGTGTTCATGGGCGAATAGAAGAAGTATGTTATGAAACCTCCTGACAGGGTCACCTTAAGCGTTGTCACTTTCTCCTTCTCCTCAGCAGTTAGTAACTTACACCCCGGAGCTTCGGCATGGCAGGGGGTGGATGCAAGGATTCTATGGGAACCCGAAGCCTGATTGACGTTAAATACGTACCCTTTGTAAGACATACTTTAGGGGCCGAAAACTATAGATCGGGGCACATTCTCCATGCCACTTCTCAGCCTTATAACGTGGCTAATTTGCGCATATAGAATTACTTCTTTAACCAACAAAGGTTCTCCTAAAATATTGTAGAATTCATTAGTGACATTACAGAAGTCACAATAGACAAGCACCTTTGAGAAAAACCTTTTTCATCTGACATCATGCTGACAGCCTATAGACATAATCACAACACTGCACATAAAAGCAATTACAACACTCGAACAGGATTAGCAATAACTGAACGAAGTATACCACATATATTTGTTTTCCTTTTAATTGGACTTGTTCTATTTGTGTTATTATAGTTTATACTAGAATGTTGTATTTTAAGAGTATTGTGATATTTAATTTTCACAGAAAGCTCGATATTCATAATAAAGTGGTATTTTATCCAAAAATTCTTGAGATGTTTTAAATTTTTGGCATTTATTCATCATTTAGAAACAGTGTTTGAAAATTTCTTCTTTTTGATAACGTTGTGATTTTATAAATGTTAAGAATTTTGAATCATCAAAATGTATCTTTGTCTTAGAATTCAGCTCTATAACTCCTAGTAATTCCATGGATATGCTTTTTTAATGTGGAAATTATGCTCCGAATCTTCTTATCGTCTCAACTATTTGTGGGACTATTGATCTATCTAATCACGCAGTGTTCATAGTTTTTCTGTTTAAAATCTGATAAATACTACACACCGAAGTGCTTTGGAATCTGTTGCAATTTCTTTAATTACTTTTTTTTTACTTTCATTTTTCCGAGCTGGAGTTTGGTCATCAACGCGTCAATTTGGTTGGTTGGCGACCTTTTTTGGTGACTTGGTTATCATACGGATGCTTCAGGAAATTACTGTAGAAATCTATTAATATCATGATTCATGACGTAAACAGATCTTTCGAGAAAAACCCGGCAACCTATAAACAGGACTCGCTTGCTGAAACTGAGTCAGTGTTACTTCAGCTATTGAAGACTTCAGTTGCTACGATCTAGGGGGTGCTTGTGAATAATCTTAATCATTAGTAATTGCATTTGTAGGCACTGATAACTGTATCTGAGAGCTGTGGAAGTAATGAAGATTTTTTAGGATTTATTTTGTGAATTTTGCTTCTACATCCTGTATTTTACGGTTGTTTATCTACAATAAATTTTCATATCTCCTGAAGAACAGTTTTTCTTTTTGAGACTGATAGCATGAAATCCTTCAGCCCTGAACTACATAACAGTATTTTATAGAAGCAAGCTTAAAGATCATTAGTATAAATGTGTGTTTTCTAAACTTTCGGTTCGGACTTGTTCAACAACTAAAATTTCATAAATCTATAAGGTTAAAACGTTTTCAAAACATCAGTAAAAATAATTATTTAAAAATATCAAAGTTCATTCAATTTTAACCGCATCTAATTTGTCATATTGTTTTCCACCTTCACATTTAAAATAAATTCCCTATCAGTTTCACTTTTTAAATTATATTCAATTTTTAAAAAAGTTATCTACGGTACCATAATAATTCAGCACTTTTTCATATATTAAAAATCAAGGATAAGAAAAATTCATTAAAGATGCTGATTAAATAATGGGGTTTTTTTTCCAAGAAAAAATCTTAAAACTTTTGAATCAATTTTTGCAGGCACTGTTATTATTTCTTCAATCATGACTTAATAAATTCTTAAATTAGTTTATTGGGCTTATTAAGAAATTAAGTAACAGATCTCATAACTGTATACAAAGTCTGTTAAAAATTATCCAAATCGTAAATTTTCCGGCGCACAGTACAAACTCTAAAGCTGCGCCACTGTGCATGGGGGGAGGTGAAAGTTAAATGCACATGTTTGAATTTTTTCCCTTTGTTCCAGTGTACTAGTCGTTCCTAGCATGCAGTAGCGTAACATGCTGTTATACGTAGTCGCTGGATTTTTATTTTTCTAAAGATGACTGAATGACTTGTGCAGAGGTACTGGATCCAATTTTATCAAAATTAACAATTCGCAAGATTCAGCAAGTGTTTGGAGACAATGATATGAGAGTCACACAAAATTAAAGAGTAATTTAATCTATTCAAAAGTGGCCGAGTACATCGGTAGAGAGTGGCCAACGTTCTACTAGAGCGCAAGTCACTCGAAATCAAGGTGTTGTTGAAAAGATGGAAAACCTGATGATGAAAGATCTTTGTTAAACCGTTCTAGAGACTACTGAACAAGTATAGATCAGCACTGGTTTCCCACATGCAATTTTGTTTGATCATTCGCAGAGCAGTTGCGAAATTTGTTTCCAAGCTTCTGTTGGTGGAGCAGAAAGAGCTTCATCTTGCAATTGCACAGGACAATATCAACGCTGAATCTGACTCCTTGCGACTTCTGGCTGTTCCCGGAAAGGAAAATGCCATTGAAAGGATCCCGCTTTCAGAGTAGAGATGATACGACAGGACGCGACGACGGAGTTGAGCACTATTCTAAAAGAGGTGTTCCAGAAGAATTTTTGATTGTGAGAGGAATGTTAGGCTAAGTGTGGGAAGGTGCCAGGGGCCTACTGCGAATTTAATTAGGATCCTAATCCAATGTCACTAAAATATTTTTTTCTGGCCAAAGGTCAGATACTTTTTGAACAGACCTTGTATGTGTTTTAAACAGACCTTGTATCATATGTAAATATTATAACATTTGAGAGGATAAATTTATATGGTAAACAGGGAAGATTATTCGAACTTTATGTTATAGTGACTAGTAATAAACTAATTGGTTATTAGTTTTCAATTAAATATTTTAATTGACTTTACTTTCACCTTAAGTGAGTGTCTAGTTTCTAGAAATTTTGAATATTAAGCTTATTTTAAAAATAACTACACAAAAAATCAACATAAAATATTTTTAGAAAACTTAAAATTTTGAAATATTATTGGTTTTATAATTTATATTAATAAAATTTAAGTACAATTAAAGATTTGTATAAAAATTTGTGTGAGCAAAATATTCTGCATTTGACAATTGCTTTAACTTAAACACTGTTTCCTTCAATTTTAATTGAAACAACTCACATACCTCAATACGTGTTGCACGGGAATAAGTTGCTTATAATAGTTTTTTAATGTGTTCATAATACTCTTTATTTGTATTCATCTATCTGTCTACACACACTCACAAACACACACACATATATATATATAATGCTGTACGCGGGAAAGGTGGTATCAAAGTATCATAATTTCGCTGGCCGAATTCAGCGACAGCCTTAGAAATCATAATGGGTCTTCATTTTAGTCCAAAGACTCTTTTGGTATCTTCAATTGTTATGTTTTTTGGAATCCAATTTCTTTTCTTTTCTTGGCCTTGTAGGTAGTACAACTTTCTTACTAATTGTTTTATTTTATTATAATGTATGTATATATATATAACGTCAACAATGTTGGTAATAATGTAGTATCCATTCTTTTATATTTTTATATTTTACTCTGTTATTTCAATTTTTCATATCGCCTTTTAAATTTTGTTGTCTGGTTATCTTGCAATTGCGCAATACTTTTAAGTATTAATCATGTTAATTCATCTCTCTCTTGTAGAGAAATTTTGATTACATATATATATATATATATATATATTGGTTTGTCATGGTTCCATGTTCTTGGTTCTTTCGGTCTGATCTTAAGATGTTTTAGGATTTATTAGTCTTCTTTTTAATTTATTTACTGCTATATATATATATGTCAGGTTTGAAAAGATAACTTTAAAATTAAGGAGTAATAAATAAAAATAGAGCGAACTCTTTATCATCGCGTAAGGATTTTGGTAAATAAGCCTATTTAAGGTGGAGCGAGCGCTGACGAAGGCGAACGCGTACTGGAGAGAGTAGCTGGTGCATCCTTGCCGAAGTACCGTCTATTGTTTATAGTGTTGGCGCCAAGGGACGCATGTTGGATATTAGAGTATTGTAGTGAAATAAAAAGAAGAGTTAACAATAGAAGTGTCTCATCATTTACCCGCAGGCCTGGGGCCTGTCATATATATATTGGTTTGTCATGGTTCCATGTTCTTGGTTCTTTCGGTCTGATCTTAAGATGTTTTAGGATTTATTAGTCTTCTTTTTAATTTATTTACTGCTATATATATATATATATATATATATATGAAAGTTGACTGATTCAACTTTAATCACAAGGATATATTTTACCATTTTCTTCTCTTAGAGCAATTCTCATTGAAAGATCAAGAAAAATGTAATAATTGTATGCAAACTACTTGAATCGATAAACTGTTTTGTAAAAATGCCCCGAATACTTGTAATGACAACTTTAAAATAACCCCGTTATCTACTGCAAGGCATGAGAATAAACATTGGAAAAGTTGAGACCTATCATCATTTCTAATTTCGAATGTCTCATTTATATGCTAATGATCAATTATAGCCCGGTACTCCTATCATTATTCATCACAGGTACTTTAAAAGAACTTGTGAAATAAGATCCAAAGCTCCGAAAGAAACAAAAAAATTACAAACTTATCCTCTTCCAATTGGTCGGGGCAGGTGTGCTAGAATAGAGGGAAAATACAAAAAAAGTTGGAAGTCTTTGAGAACTTCTTGGATATTGAAAGGAAATTGGTGGTTCAAAACGATGCGGGAAGAGATTTGTGAGGGAAAATTGCATTTTCGGACCCTCCTGCGCTTTGCATAATGTTCTATCCACCCCAAAGTAAAAATAAGATTCACTACTTACTAGTACAATAGGATGGGATTCGATTTTATAGACTGCCTAGATTTCTTTTTAAGGTTCAAGCTGTGGAGATGGGAAAGTAAATGAATTTTGCTTATGTTTATATTTTATTTCACTTTGTGCAGTACATTTTGTAAAGAGAGAGCAAATTATGCATTTTTGCGTGAATTTTACTAATTTCTCTTCTTTATTTGCTTAGATACACATAAAAATGGTGTCTAAAAATTGCAATTTAAGCTATATATAAGTGCATATGTGACGGGTTCAATCCGTGGTCCTTCAACTAATCTTCTGGGAGAAATTATTCTTTAACTGTGGTTTGAGTTTAAAACCGTCTTCCGTAGAGGTGACTATTTTATGCTGATGCAAATGCTATTTAAACAAGGGCAAAGAAAAACGGGGGGTGTTGAAGCTAAGTCGTAGCTAGACGTTAATCGCAAGTAGTCATGCGGTCGTTCTTAAGTTATCATTCAGACTATAACTGTCGTTCGGAGAAGTGGAAATAATAGGAAAGCTGATTTGAAGAGGACTGTAGCAGTTTAGGAAATACCTGACTAGTTACCTACAAGCGGATCAAGAGATAAGTGTAGTTTGGATAGTCTTATAAGCTTGGATTAGGAAATTTTGCTCCCAAGTTTATTGAATTAATCATAAATTGATTAGTCTGAAATAAAAGTAATTATTTTTTTATATCGATGTTTACTTCTTCAATGACCCAAATTACACCTGCAAACTCCGGGTTGTGACACATGTACCAGGTATCCCAAAAGTCCGCTAACATTTGAAAATTTAATAATTCATGGAATAATGTAAGGAGAGAGGTAAAGATTGACACACATGTTTAAAATAACATGGGCAAAACTGGCCAATAGATGACGTGTTATATAATAGAAGCAATAATTAGTACATTCATTGTTTTTTAGAAAAAAAGATGTTCTTTAATAACAAATGCTCAACATGTCAACCGTCATTCATCAACAATACCTGTAGCAGAAGGATAGTGATTAGAACAGAACTATACAGCTTATGTATACGTATGGTGAGAAATTGTCGTTGGATGTTGTATTTTCGCATCTCGAAAGAGGTCAGTCGAATACGGTAGACTTGCAACTTCAAATAGCCTCTCCAATCAATAATCACACGAATTGAGGTCTGGGACCTGGGATATCAAGTATGACGGATAGTGCCAGTTTATCCATTGGGCGCTTGGGGCGAGTGCCCAGGGGCCCGGGGTTCGAAAGGGCGTGAAAGGGTCTGGATAAGCTGGACTTAACAAGGTCTTCTGGTAATAAATTTCGATCCGCCAGTGCGAAGGACGCCGTAGATCTTCTGCACCCAGGGCCCGAAATGAGCCTAAATCGGCACTAATAACGGAAGTGGAGGCTCAGCAAACGATATGAGCAAGAGATCTTTCACGTCCATCTCATGGCAATTTGATCGAAAAAGATCTGCATTCTGATAGCTTTATTAACAATGCCTTTTCTGGTAAAGTCAACATGCTGCAATTGCTGGTGCCTTTGTTTACTCTCTTACTACAGCTTATTTTATAAATGATTTTCATGCGGCGTCACTGACATTTTACTGTCTGACGTCATCTGTTGGCCATTTGTAGCACTTTTCTTTGTTTCAGTAAAACTACATGTTATTTTAAGCCTGGGTGTCAAGTTTTACCTCTCTCCATTACATTATTCCATGAACCCATAGAATTTTCAAATGTTAATGGACTTTTGGACTCAAAACCAGAGAAGGAATTGTTTATTCCACAGAGAATCAATGTGGTCTATGCATTTTTTAAAGGCAATTTTAGTTTACATTTTATTTTAATGGACTTATAACTTCTATCCATTATTTTCAATAGGATTTCGCTCAGCATTATTAAAAATTATTCAACATATTTAAAAGGGGAAGGCAGGCTAGCCACAAAACTGGTTAAATTTTACTCTTGTATTAATTATATTAAAGCTGTTCAAAAGATAGTCAGTATTGTTTATAATACTGCAGCATCCATATTTTTAGATGCAACATTTTTGTTTTCTTTGTTGTTCAAATCATTTCTTTCTCTCTAATAGAGATTAAAAAAGCTAATATATAACAATATATATATATATGTATGTATGTCATATACTAAAAACTACACTCATGTCCATAAATTAAGGATAATGAAGTTCAAGCAAAGAAAGAGACAGAAGCAAAACAAGTTTGACTTATTTGTAAAGTATATTTATTAAACAAAATATAGAGCAAAAAAGATGCTATATGTTTGACATAATTAATAAAAATTACGATTTTTACTCCCCGGAGCAAATTTCCATAAAGTATCTATTTACAAAAAACAGTATAATATGGTTAGTATGATAGTTAATACGGAGTATGTCTCCCGGACGATGCAATACAGGCCTTACAACGCCTACGCATGCTGAGTATCAAATTATGAACCTGATCTTGGGGAATATTACACCACTCATCAAGCAATGCCCTCCGAAGTTCCGGTAGACAAGTGGGAGGGGGTTGAAGGGCTGCAATTCGTCGGCCAAGCATATCCCACACATGCTCTATTGGATTCAAGTCCGGTGAATTGGCTGGCTAATCCATAAGGGTGATATCCTCCGATTGAAGGCATTCGTCTACAATGTTTGCACGGTGAGGACGGGTGTTGTCATCCATAAACAGAAATTCAGCACCCATGGCACCCCGAAACAAACGTACATGTTGTTCCAGAACGACATCCCGATAAATGTGGCCTGTCATCGTTACACTCTGAACATGCAGGTCAGTTCTGGAACCAAGAATAATTCCTCCCCAAACGAGCCATCCTGCACCACCGTAACGGTGTCGTTCAATGGTGTTCTCTTTGTGGTAAAGGGTACCTGGCGCTCTCCATATGAATGTCCGGCGAGAATCAGACTGCAAACTATACCTAGACTCGTCACAAAACATCACACAAGACCACTATTGCGGTGTCCACAATGCATGCTCTCTACTCTAGATTAATCGCAGGCGACAGTGAGTTGCGGAATGGGGAACACATCTGGCAGCCCTACGAGCATATAGAGCCCTAAGCGTCTGTACACGGTCTGCCTTGAAACTGTCGTACCGGTAGCTGAAGAGAGCTGACGAGATAGGTCTGATGCTGTGCTCCGTCTGTTTCTTTTGGCAGTAACTGCCAAATACCGGTCCTCATTCGGCGTTGTAACTTGGGGGCGACCTGTGCTGTAACATCTACTCACATTACCATCATCTTGGAATCGTTTCCAAGTCCTGGAGATGATACTCTGGGCGATTCCAAGTTCCTCGGATACTTCCAGCTGGGTACGTCCACACTCTAGTCGTCCGATAATTCTGCCACGTAAACAATCATCCAAATGCTTCCTTTGTGCCATAACTATGCTGTTATTGCACTGAAAGACTTTTTAAGCGCTTGTGAACAATTTTACTTCTTTGCTACCATTCCTTATATACCCCTCTCTTACACTCTCGTCATTGTGACGTACTATCCGCGCCATCTGGTGGTTTCCTGTAATTTGCATATTCTTCTTCAAGATGTGTGTGATAATTCTACAGGTGAAATTTTTATTTTAGAGTTCAATTTCGTTGTGATTCTGAATTATCCTTAATTTATGGACATGAGTGTATTATAATTAGTATCCAGTTGATCCAAATCTTCCTCCATAAGTAACAATATCACGCTATACAGTGAAACACAATTCCGCTTTCGTTACCATCCAAGTTAGGTTGTGTTGATAGTTGAGGTCACAAGGAAGGTGTAGATCATAATATCACGTTGACTTTTTAACGTCTTGCAGCTCCTCCATCTCAGAAACGAGATATCGTTGATACCTCATGCAGGAATGAGTTCTTCATCGATGTCAATACTAACATGACTCGGTTACTCGCCCGAAAGTTCTGCCAACATATTTTCTATTTAATCGTATGTTTTAGGCTTATTAGTTCATATTTTTAGAGGACTTGAAGTTCCTGCTAAACTTCAAACCCTCTAAATGTGATGTGAGTCTATACCCATATCACAAGATTTTTTATGAATAACTATTAGATGTATGAATTCGAAAACCCATATATTTGCAACTTGCTTCGCTACACGTTATAGAGTATGACTGACTCTTTCTCTTTAGTGTTGATGACACATTATGTGCTAAGGCAGAATCGGCAGGGGAAGTGATAAGTAACTGATAATGGAATACATTTTGATCACCTATATATTTGCTAGAATTCTCAAGTTAATTTTAAGTTCTGTAACATTTCATCGTTAGGTTAGTCAAATAGTTAGAAAAACAGTAGTTCGCTTTTCAATTGAACCGTTGATATATAAAGGGAGGGGCAAATAAAATTGGATCGGAAAACAGAGTTCCAAAGAACAAAGAAACTTGGCAAATGAATAGAGATATAATTCGTTAACCTGCTTGTAACAATGTTGAAAATGATCACTAGTCACATCTTGGTACCTTTGGGCCCTGGTCAGCAAAATGGGGAAGGCATATTGAAGCTGGACTGCTGAAATCGCTGCAATCTCATCAGAAATTTTTTACTGCAGTTATTGAAGACTGTAAGGGTTGTTGCGATACACTTTAGACTTAAAGGCTCCACACAAAAAGTAATCACACTCTGGCAGATCAGGTGATCTGGGTGGCTATCTAGGGCTGAGATCAGACTAACCTCTGCTAACAACTCTATCAGAAGGGAAAATTGTGAAAATGTGATCCATTGTTCGTCAGGATGTTTGAACAGTTGCTCCATTTTGTTGAAAGTAAATATAAGTATTTTTCTCCTCAGTTAATGTTGCCATAAATGGATTGTCCCTGATCAACTTATGCTGACACAACCCGCACCAAGATCTGAACCAGTTTTGATCAATTGGGGGTATGCGTCACATTCACGTTCAACCATATCCACTCGTCTGACCCACTTTTATTTGCCCCACACTCTATTTCAGCACGTTTACAAGAACGATGTTCGTCTATTTAATTAAGTCCTATAATGGCTGGTTTAAAATTCAGTTACGCAAAAACAATCACCACTAACTTTTTACGTACCACCACTTAATAACTTCAGTATGTACTATCTGAGTATTAGTCACATCAGTAAATATGAAGAGTCGCATCACTATGTAAAAGCAGTAAGATTAAAATAGAAGAATTATGAAAATGGTTATGGTTCGAATTTTGGAAGCTTCCAATTACCAGAAGAACTTTCAAAAAGAAGATCAAAAGTCAATTCTGAATTAGCAATTTGATCTCATTGTTCTAGCTCTCTCTCAATTATATCACGCCGTAAATGCTTCATTAACACCTCGCAATCTTCATTCAGGTCGTTTTATCTGAGCTCTTGAAATCTTGTCCTACACCTCAATCCACGCTCGCATACCATCATACACTTAAAAGCAACATTATCCATCGATTTAATCTGCATCATACCATATTATCATCCATATGAGCGAGATGCGGAAAAACAATATCTTAAAACAGATCAGTGGCAATGTTATCGCTGCCAAACAGCAGACATTACTAAGTGATTGAAAGTCTGGGGAATTTCTGTTACAACGCAGTAAATATTTTCCGGTCCTTCTCTCCCATACCAACGATATGGAACTTATTTGGTGTCCCCTCGTTATTGATTACCAGAGAAATAATTGCTTCGATTCCCGTAATGTCCGCTTAAACATGCATTAGCTGCCATGGTCATATTTACCGCTGCTTTACAGGTGATCTGCACGGATTTCCCTTCTCGGATGGTAGCCTGCTCAGTGACAGCAAACCATCAAATGTTTATAATTTCTGCGGCATGCTTTCTGACTGAATACCGCTTTGCTAAATACAATGTGAACAAATAGATGGCACGATACATTATTGTATAGGAATTAATCCCTTATGTTACTGCTTCTCTTTTAAAGATATATTTTAATTGTAGTTTCCACATTTTACAGAAATCTCGAAAAACTATTATAATTCAATTATTGTATATATCACAAATTTATTTTGCTTGAAAATGGAAATCTAAAAAACAGATAAACAAAAAGTTATGAGTAAAGAATCAATTTTCAAACTTCAAGCATGTTTAAATGCAAGTTAAAGTAGAATATGGGTTATTTTATGGCAATAACGCTGTGAGAATCTAAATGTGCAAAACAGCTTTATAAAAGAAAATATACATATGCATGTGATGCATTCAGGTCATCGTATAAGTTAATTTTGTAAACGCCCAACCAGATACAACTCAACCCATCTCCCCCCCCCCCAAAAAGGTACTTTTACTATAACTGTGTCATCAATAGAGTTCTTTAATAATAGCTTGGAGTGCTTAAACATTAATGGAACTGAATTAAATAAACTAAAAGCACACCCACAGCGATTGCCTATTTATTGATCCAGATCACCCACCAAGATAAAAATTTAAGAATCTGTCCAAGTGATGTTACATATAAGTGTGTGTGTATAAATTTTCAAAGGTTTATTTCAGAGGTTTCCAAACGTTTTTATTCATAGACCCCTTGCCATGCTTTTCGGGGTTTTCGGTAGACCCCTCCTAACTTAATATTGAATTTTTGCAAATTTATGAACTTAATTTTCTTTTTGACAGCTTGCATAGATCTACTTACATTAAAAGATTTAAATTTTTAACTGTAGTGAGGTATAATGGTTAAAACTTAAGAAACACAATTGTTAATTAAATTAAAATTTAATTAATACGTAAAATAACTGATCAACAAACAAATGTTTATAATATATGAATCTGGTGCTTCAATAACAAATTTTCACCATCTTGTCAGGTTTAACTCTAAATCTTCTCGGTTCGTAGTGTGTCCAGTCTTTTTCTTTCTTTCTTTTTTTATTTAGGAGAATGGTAACTACACTGAAATTCTTTCTCTCTAGGTAAAGCACACAATTAAAAACTTTCTCAAATACTCCATAATTCGGGATAAATAACAGGTATGTCTTTTTAAAGCCAAAATTGCTGACATCCATTTCTAAACTTTACTTTAAGATCTCCGTTACTGCTACTCCGATCAGTTCCTCTTGTAATATGACATTTATTTTTCAATGTGACCAAATGAATTAATTGCCTACTGTGATAATTATTATAGTCAAAGCATTCTCAAGTCTAGTTCAAAATCTGAATAAAGGGCATTTAAATGTTGAAGGTAGGTTAAAACGTCATTTTGCTGGTAGATTGTCTGTAACCAATTGAAAAAGTGAAAAATTCGCATTGTCCAATATTACACGCCTTTTGCTTAATGCTGGCAAAAATTGCTGAAATCATGGTCGTTGTTTTAATTAAGGTATCCGACTACCCCAAAATTATTAATTTTGCCAAAAATTGACAAATTTTTTATGATTTTATTTTATAGACCATTGTATTAGTTTTATAAAAATACCAAGTTCATTATTTTCCGTTCACTAGAACAAACACTGCATGTGTTTTAGTAAAAGCAGATGCCATTATTTTAAGCAAGATATGTCATACTTTAAAACGCGTTTTACTCGAAATGTGTGTGTGCGTGTGTTTTTAAAGTACTCAAATGGGATTGCTAAGAAAAAATTTTGAAAATAATTATCTTAAATTTTTTGTGTATGTTCTATATAATAGTAGTTTTACCCTAAGATTTATCAATCCCTGTTTTATTACAAAATTTATAGCCCCTTATGCGAATATAATCACTGTTTTTTTATGCAATTTCATATAATAACTAAGGTAAAGTGCTCTAGTTTTTGTAAAATTAAAATATCTCTTATCCTGAAGGTCATTTTGAAAATGAATAACATAGCAACACATCAGAATTGAAAGATTTAAAATTTGTTTATAAACTTTTGGACAGAATGGGCCCCTTTTAAGTTATTTTTTGTAAATTTTTACCAATTTTTTCCATTTTGGTAATAATAATTTCTTTTTCTCTTCGTAATTTTAGCCTATTTTTCTTAAAATGTACTAAACAAATCTAAAAACCACAAAAAAGTCCCATATCTCCATTTTTTTAAAGTTGTCGCAAGCAGTCGGATACCTTAAATCTATGTTGTCACCTTGCAACTGCAAATTAACCTCGGTATATAATTTTTGTAAGTAAATCTATTAAATAGGTAAAATCTGGTTTCAATTTGATTAAATTTTGTTTTAAAATTAAAGTCACGATCTGATTTAATGAGAGCCACTATTGTAGACCCCCTTTTACACCTCATGGTCCCCAAATTATTTTTTCACTGACGTGGACCCTTTTCATGTCGTCATAGACTCCTAGGGTTCAATATAGACCACTTTGGGAATCACTGGTTTATTTGATACTCATCAACATTTTTTTTAAAATTAAAATATAATTTCATCTTATAAGTACTGAATGATTTTTTTCATAAAAAAATTTCTTTAAACCCTTTGAGATAAATGATATAGAGAGAAAAAATCATTTAAATTTACTTGTTTACATTTCAACATCAGTTCATCAATAAATTTAAAAACAGCACAAAATTAATTGAAAATTTTTTTCTGTTAATAAAGATAATTTTGTAATTTTTTATCATTACATACTCAAGCGTAGTTTATGGCTTTATTCTAAGGTAAATGCACTAATGATATATTTTTCTTAGTCTATACACTTATTTTAAAGACAGACCAGAACGCATCGGAAAAACTATCTCTAATGAATCCTTTAAATCACGTGTTTGCTAAATCGTTTTCAGAATTTCTCAGAAGTCTCTTTTGTTAAAAAAGGTCTCAATTTTCTAGAATTTATAACTGATATTTATTATAAAAACATCCTATTCTTCCTTTTTACCCCTTTTCATCCTTCGTACAAAAGAAAAAGTTTCTTCCTTTACAAAGACTCAATTTCCGCTTAACTTTTTATGTACATCTTCAGATTAAGATCGGTTATTATTCGAAAGACAACTTTTGTTTAGAAAATGGAAAGCTGGTGACGAAAAAAAGTACAAGCACACACAAAGAGATCTATTTGTTTTCAATTGCCTGAAATATACGAATACATTCAGTGCTCTTCTGTATAATCCTTACTGGATGATTTGACTCTTTGTTCCACGGATTTGTGCTTTGCAACATAAAACATTCAATTGATGAGTTTGAAACATTTAAAAAAGTTTCCTTGCATAGAAATAAGAATTTCAGTTTGAAAAATAAACGAAAAAATGTGCTGGTTAGGAGAGGTATAATATTAAAAAATGTTATTTATAAACCGGAATGGGAATATATGCTGCTAAATTATGCAATTCCAGCATCATTTAAAAGAAATAACTCAAACGAAAGATTCATACAAATGATTCATTTTTTATGCAAATAAAGCATTTCATACAAGGAAGCTCATACATATTACTCATACATATTGAAAAAATTCAGAATTTCATGTCGACAGTTGTTTAAGTTAAAAACATAATTTAGTGGTTTATAGCATAATCTTCTTTAATTACAAAACTTTTATTCGATTTCGAAAGTTTTCAATTTTTTTTTTCCTTTCAAAAATATTTTTAATAGATAAATTTAAGAAATTGTTACAAAAATTAACAATTAAAAATGTTTATTTGGTTTAAATAAATGTTACGATTATGAATATTGTTTACTCTAAATGATCGTATGACATCAAAACATTAATTAAGCTTATAGAAATATCAATTAAACCAAAATACAAATTTGAAAAACAAACAAAAAAAATTGAAAATATTAAGAAAATGATAAAAAGGTGTTAAGTGCCATTGTTTTCGAAATTAAAAATGTATATGAAGCAAATAGACGTTTCTTCAGTAAATATTATTTTACATTAAATCAGCGTTTATCAAACTGTGGGGAGCTACCCTAAAGGGGTGTGATATAGCTATGTGGGGTGCTCCAGCATACTGAAAAATTGAAAATAAAATATTTAAAATAAGTATTAATTTTTTGGAAAAAAAAATTATTTTGACAAAAAAAAATTAAATACACATGTAATAAATACCCTGAAATAAATGTATCAATACTGCACAATGTTTTGGATAATTAATTTATCAATACTAAATTTAGAGCAAGTTTAGTAACTACTAGTGCCTCTCCCATGGGCTTGTTATAATATACAAACTTTGATATCTTGATAATTCGCATGGTTTATAATTAAAGTCGTATTGTAACTTTAGCATCAAATTATATTTTTATTGCATTTATTGCATTGTTATTCTATAGGGGCGATGAAAGTTAATATTGAAAATTGGGTCGCAAATATTGAAAGTTTGAGAAGCGGTGCATTAAACTTAAAAATCCTCATGAATTTACATGTTACCCCTATTAAAGTCTTAAGCATTTAACAAATGCATAAAAAACGGTAGAATAAATTTTGTTGCATCCAGAAAATCTACTTTTAATTTTTTTCCCCTTGAATTATATAATACTGATTAAAAATCACATTACTTATTCTTTTAGTTTATTGAGTATGCAATTTTCTGAGAAAAGTAAAAAGGTTATGAAGGGCTTACAGTCTATTACCATATTTGTTAACAATTAGACGAGATGAGTGGAATAAAAATTAATACAATAAGAACAGTAATATTTGTTTCATGTATTAAATTTTTCTGGTTGCTTTTGAACATTTAATGCTAGCTAGTAGGTGATTATTTGGCAGATAAAAACTAAAAGTCTTCTAAATTTCATTTATTGATTTATTTAAAAAAATTTTAATTTAAAAATGTTAGTATATTTTACACACACACAAAAGGGCTAATGACATTTAAGAAAATATTTATCAATTATAATGACTTTGAGTTTTTAAAAAAAATTCACACAAAATTCACACAATTATTGAAGATGTTGATTCGAAACTAAAATGTGACTAAATTCTTATGCGATAGACTATTTATTTATTTGCAGTATATTTATTTATAGAATTTGTATTGAAAGAATGACGTTGGGTATTAAATAATATATATATATAGCATTTTGTCTAGTTATTTAAATAAGAATTTTAATAAAAGAGCAAAATATACCGTTTGTTAAAAAACTTGTTATTATATTTTTGTGTAAATCTAATTTTCGTTTTCTTATTTAAATTAAAATTAAATAACAGTATCACTATATGAAATATTTATGTAATGAAAATCTCAGAAAATATTTTTAAAAAAAACATATTTTGTATTAACTGTAACATTTTTAACATTAACATTTTTTGTATAACGGTTTAATCAAAAGGAAAACTTTCGAATAAATATCTTTCTATCTCCAGTATTATAACACTATTATAAAGATTAGATCAAATTGAATAAAAACAGAGCAAGCAAATGTTACATCGAGAAAGTTTTTAGAATAACTTCATAAATATTATCAATGTTTCGAAAAAAGATACTAGAAAAAAACATAATTTAAAATTATATTTACATTCGAGAAGAGCTACAAAAGAGATTTAGTCTTACTTACTCTGAAGTTCATAATCGAATTAGTATATTATTGAATTAGTTTAAAAGATCTTACGAGTAGCATTAGGAAGTTTTTGTGACAGAGACTGGGAATATCTAATTCTTTGTACTATCAATTAAATTAAGTTGTACTCTCGAGAATTTTATCTTGAATATTTCAGATTTATTTTGGCTGATGTAATTCAAGAAAAACTTTCGAGTCTAAGCTCTTACTCAGATATTAAATTTCTTTTACTCTAACGGTTTCTCAAAAGGTTTCAATAAACCGTCAGAGAATAAAATGACTCCGTTTCTTTTCAAACAATATGTTTATCTTGTTAATTTAAAAAATACATAAGGAGTTTATTTCAGCACATTTTAATTTGATATTTGTATTTATCATTGTTGTGAAATACAAATCAAAAAATGCAAAAGCTTAAATGTCTCTTTTTTTATAGTAAATAAGCACACAAATATAAATTGTAGTAATTTTTACATCATTTTAAAAAGAAGAGAACTTCGATTTAGAGAAAGACCTAGAATTTTAAACCTAATCGAATAAAATGTTTGAATCAGATTTTATGCCATTATTTTTACCTTTTAAAGATTGACGAGTTATTTCAATTAATGTTCTTTTCTTCAGGGAGGGCAAACCAGTGGCACGATGCCATTAACGACACGTGACACAATATTTTGGGTACACCAGCGATCAAAATGGTTTGCATTTTACTTCAAAATAACAAAATTCACCATGAAATATTACGAACAAATGCAAGTGATCGATCGTGGGGCAGCTGTTAGCACTCTTGTTTGTTATTGTCTCTTAGTTATTGCTTTAGTTACGTCGCTTTTGATGCAAAATTTGTATACGCATAGCATAATCAATTTCATCAATACAGCTGTATTTTAAAGTTTATTTGTGTTATATTTACAATATTTAACTGTTATTTAACATGGCTAGTTCAGCAAAAGAACAAAAAGTGCAAGATAGTAATTGTAACAGAAAATTTCAAACGGTGAATCTATAAATACGGCATGATTAATAAAGGCAAGAAAGAGGTGTGTGTTTTTTGTTCTGGAACAGTATGCAGAAAATCATCTGTAAAACGTCATTTTGAGACAAATCACAAATCCTTACATCAAAAAAGTGAACCACAGCAAAAATAATTAATTGCTTGGAGACCATTTGGCAGATGACTCCAATTCAGCATGCATTCTACTAAAAGTAACATCTTACATTCCTAATATAAGTTATTTGTCATTCCAATCTGCAACAACAGAAGTCACACTAATGTTACTTTAATTTTAATTACATGTAGAACTAAAACATTTGCAGCTATACTGTGCAAAAGGTATTTTTTCGTAGTAAATAAAGAGTTTTGAGTTGTTAATATTTATTTATATTACTTTCCCAATAATCACAAGTCAAAATTAATTGACGGCACGTGAATACCTCATTAAAAACTTCTTTAAAAAAATGGCATGTTGATCCATAAAGGTTCGCCACTCCTGCTCTACTGCATGAAATTCCCTATTCTGATTTGGGATATTAGTGTATATGTTTAAAAAAGGATTTTAATTTCTTACAGTATTATATTTAAGGGGAAAAAACTACTACAACGTGCGCGCGTAAAAAACTCGTATTAAGACTTACGAACACTGAAAATTATAAATCAGTTTTGTTAAACATTTGCACGACTTGAATTTTTTAAACACTTATAATAATTTTCTCTAAGTAATGAAAAACAACTTTACTAACTTATCTCTATAGGCAAGTATTTGATCAGATTAAGAACTGTGTCTACCCAGAATCACCTGTTTGTTTTGCAGAAAGACAAATTCAGCTTTTGATGCTGTTTAACAAATGAATACAAATTATTCAGACAATTATTTTTAGAGAAATGTATAAAGTTCATTTATACTACTTCGAAGGGAAAATGCTTTTCTTAGGAAAATAAGAAAAAATATATCACATTTAAAATTAATATATATCTCATAAAAAAAAATTTAAATTAAGTAAAATCTCCTTTGTAAAATATCTTTTTACGGCACCAGGTTAAGCCTTAATACTCTTTTATAACCGATTACTCCAGTATAAAAAAATAAAGATGGTCCTAAAAATAATATTTCGTTCTTTTTGGTTTATCGTTATTAAAGAGTAACCCAGATTTCGCCAGTGTTGCACGCGCTGAATTGGCAACCATGTGATTCGTTTCACATAATATCGTCAATATGATTACGATAATATGTAAGTACCATAATTTTTTTCAATAGATTTAATTTGAATTAATTTAAAACTACTGTAAAAAGTTATGTGGTAGGAGTTATAATACGAAACACACACAGATAAATAATCAAAATATATACGTAGTACAATTTCAATCTTTCATCTCTCAAAAAGGAAAGTAAAATATTTAAATAAAATATGAATACAAAAATGAAACTTAGATTGACGACAAATAATTTTCTTAAGCTCATTTCAAAAAAATTTAAAAATTGTAAGAAATATTAAAACATTTTGTCATTTTCGAAAACTGAACAAAAATTGTTTTTTTTACCATAATTGTGTGCAAAACATTCAGAAAACTTATGCAGTAAACTATTACTAACTATTTTAATTATTATTCAAGAAGATTTGAAACATAAATCGAATAGTTTCCGAGTTAGAGTAAAATCATTTTTCTTTAAATTCATGCTGAGATATATTTTAATCCCACAATAGCATTTTCTTACCATGAAATGAGTACAATTAGCTTGTAAAATTTCATGTACTCTTTATTAAAACTTTTCTCTTGCTTTAAATGATTTACATTCTTTGGTCCCATTACTTTATTTATTAATCCATGTTTATTTTTCCAGTCGTTAACCTGATTTTCCTATCAACAAAGAGAGTTTATAATTGTTTTCATAAGTATTACAGTTTGATTTTTTAAATTTATGCAATACTTGATAACACCCAATAGTATATTTATGATTTTATATTAAATATAGTTAATATTTTCTTCGAGTTTTAGTTATTTCTTAGGTATTTTAAATCAGAAAAATCGCAAGTCATTGGAATTTTTTTCTAATGGGCCTGTGTATTGGTATTTACCAAGTGCATTGGCCTGGAGCTGGTATCACTTTTTAGTGTGGCATCATATAGGTGTGGATAACAATTGTCACAATGTAATTTTAACTCCCAGTTTCCTCCCCAGAGGGAGGCACTTGAGCTCTAACAATGCGTTAACAAAGGAAAACAAATTCGTGATAAATTCTTTTTAATCTATCTATGTTCTTCACAAGGTTTATATGTAAAAACAAACAAGAATGAATCGGATTATATACAATTGTAACTGTCATTATTAAAATCACTGTAACTGACTACACTAAGCAACAGAAGCGCCCTCTAGCATCCACGTATCTTCAGTAGAGGCCAGATGAAGAAAGATACGGTAGCTATGAAAAATCACCCATGTTATTTGCCCATTATTTTTGTCAATGATACGTGCTATCTTTGTTTAATCTTACATACATTAAGATATATCTGTAACACTAAATGAAACGACATTGAACCCAACACCTAATTAACAATTTTTTAGTTTAACCTTTAATGCCCAACGCTCTACATTAAGGATGTCAAACTCAAATACAAACTTGGGCCAAACAAACAAGGTCTACCGACAGTACTTATAAGTACCACTCACTTTAAAATTACATAGAATAACCTTTTTACGAATACTCTGACGATACTTAGCAGGAATATTCGTTTAAATCTACTCTTCTAAGATATATGGCAGCACGGTTTCTTTGATGAGTATTTTAGCGGGTAAGGGGAATAGTTTTATAGAAGAAATTGCGTTTTCAGCTAACATTTTGATCGGATTGCGAAGATTGTCATTTTTCTTCTGAAAAAATAGTTAATGTCAAAAGGTAAGTGTCTTCTTTCTTTTTTTTTTTTTTGTATGTTAATGAAGACCTTAGAAAACGACTTGACTATTTATTTTAAGTGAACAGTGCATATAAATAATTTTACAGTTGAATATCTTTATTTTATTAATTAGCTCAAACGGATGAAATTTCCCAAAGCTGAGTATTTTGTTTATGTATATCCCTTAATTTTCATTGTAGTGATTCAAAAAAAAAAAAATGTTGCATGAAAAAACTGCAGAAAATGATAATGCGGTAGATAAATGGTTAACTTTAGGTGGGTCGCAAAATAAAACCAATTTTCATAGAAACGTAGGACTATTTCGAATAATAAATTATTAACAGTAGAAAGTCTTTACGCCCTCTAGCGAGTAGAACAATCTTCTTTGATGGCCAAGCTTCCGACCTGTAAGGAAGTAGGAGCATGTGCTTCGATCCCTTTCAATTCTAATCTAAACATAAGTTCTCTAGTTATGTATGTAAATGTTTGTTTTGTCTAATAAACGTGTTTTAATTAACTTGTGGACTTAGTTAAGAACCCATTCCCCGCATGTCCATTTATTACACACATTGGGTCACACCCCTTATAATTTGGCGCCCAACATGTTATTACTTTGGGTAACTGCCTTATAATTATAATAAACATAAAAAAACAAGACAATTTATTAACATCTAATGTTTACATTCAAACACTTGAGATCTCTTCTCCGCTACTTTCTTTCCTAATTTTTGAGAGTTTTTTTATTGTATTATGTATTACTGTGTGCCAATATATTGGTGGAGTTGCAAAAATTTTCACTGTGGTCCACGAGTTTAACACCCCTGTTCTACACAAGATTATCAAACATGTTACATAATTGATATTACATGTGCTGTCAAAGAACTAATTAAAGATTAAAAATATAAAAAAAGGCTTAAAATGATTCCAACTGTAATCAATTTCAAGAATAAAATTTGGACTCTACACTCAGTAGAAACCCAATATTGTCTATATCATTAAAAACACGATGAAAAATAATTATAATCGATTCGAAAAAAACTACTTTTATGAAAGTAAAAGCTTATCGACAGTGCCAATAGGGAACAAAACTCTCATTAGCCTGTGTTAAAAATGCGTTAATCGATATCGCTAAATAGTACGGTTTCTCTTGCCTTCTCTCTCTCTCTCTCTCTCTCTCTCTAAATGTTTCTCAAAACTATTTCACTCGACTTAATCACTAATTCGATATATAACATCATTCATTCTGATGGAAACGGAATAACCAAGTTCCGTTAATTGGTCTAATACGGGAACAGGTTTGTCAGAAATAATTCGATAAGCAATTGAAGGAGCAAAGGAAAAAAGTTAGAAACTAACGAAATGGATGTGTTCGAATCTGGTGGTCGGTGTGAAATGTAAAGGTATTGCAATTAATTACTCTTGCATAAAATTATCGTATTAATTCGAGTATGAAATTATAGAATTAATCATAAAGTTGTTTAAATGGTGGAGATAAACAGTTGAGGTTGCACTTTTTAAATCCGGAATAACTATGAAATGATTAAAGTTTTTCCCTTTCTTTTGAAAAATTCAGTTTTTTAGTATATATTTTTTAATGTGTAGTTTTTGGATTTTTTGAGAATGCATGCTGTTTACGATTTCTTTGAATTTGTAAATTATTTACTTTATAAAAATTGCACCCTTTTATAAGACTTCCTTTTAGTGTTATAGTAGTTCAGAGAGTTAATTTGCTGTGCCATTTTGTATAAACTTTATTCTAAATAAAACTACATCAAATTTAGCATAATTAGATGTTTGATGTATTAAAATGTATTTTGTTTGTAAGAAATGTAAGCTATGCCATTTGTTTGTAGTTTGCTTTAAATAAAATAAAATTATTGTATGTAATAAAGCCTTTTTACATGTAAAAAGAGGAAAATATTGTGATACTAGTTGAAATCAAAAGTTCCTTGACTGAGCCTATGAAATCTTTGCAGTAGAACGACTACAATAACATTTCTGTGTTATTGCATTCTTCCCATTTTCTAAAAAAAGTTTGTTCCGAAACACGTGGTAGGTGGGTCGCCACGGCGTCGTATTCTATAGGTAGATGCATTTGGTCGTCGGCAATTGAAAGAAATTGTGTTTGTTGAATGAATGAATATTAGTTTTTCTGTTCGTTTGGGAAAAAGTGCAAACGAGACTTACAAAATTTTGAAGCAGGTGTAAGGATGTGATACATCTTCCCGGACGTGAGCTTTTGGGTGTTAGCAAGGTTTCTGAGAAGGTAGGGAAAGTGTCGAAGACGGCAAACGCTTCGGACATCCGCAGACTTTCCTCACCACTGAACACGTCGAAAAGGTTACTGCGGTGGAACACAAGAACAGGCTACAAACAACAACAGAATCAGTTGGAATATCTTCGGCCACATGTCAATGGATACTGACTAAGGATCTTAACATGCATAGAGTGTGTCAAAATATCGTTTTCCACATGTTAAAAGAAGACGAACCTGCAGATGAAATTAAAAGTGCATCGCAGGTTGAATTAAAGAATATGGCTATGGATGGATTCCAGAAATGTTTCAATGACCTTTACAAGGCATGACAAAAGTGTGTTGTTACTCAAGAGTCTTATTTCGAAAGAGGATGTGTTTCGCAGTTTAATTGGTAATGTGCTTTTTAACATATAGACTCAGTCCGGGAATTTTTGAATCCTACTACGTACATCTTTCTTTAAATATTGTGGAATACCTTGGAAAGAATTTGAGCAAAAGTATTCAACTCAGTGTCAGTATGCAAATTAAACCAAATTATCACTTAATAAATGTGTAAAACTTTACAATTAAATGTATAGCAATCAATTGTAATGAATTAAAAATATGCATTAATTTATCTATTGATCACATGCATGCAAAAACATAAAACAATCCGAAATCTGAAAATATTAAATAGTAATACTTAGAACTATTCTGAATTTCATAGAATTGGACAGGACGCCATTAATTTTTTGCGAATATTTCATATACATCAACCTTTCTTCTAATAAATTAGGATGTACGCTAAAAATAGTCCTCAACCATATTTTTTTTTCAAGTAGTAAACGTATAAAACAATATATTCTCTAAAAATATATGCTACATATTTTTTTTTCTATAAAAGTTACTTGCACACACACACATATACACACACACACGTGTTTCTTTTTTAAACATATTTTCCTCATTTTTCTCCATTCCAACACACAACGGGCTCATTGCACAATTATAACTTAAATAAACAAAATATTTATATTAAAACTTATGGATTGTTTACAGACGAAAAACCCAGAAGTTTGGTCTTATCATTTCCCTATAATTACTAAAATGTTATTTTTTAAAATTCATTCAAAACGATCGTGTTGATTTATTTGATTTACCGAAAAAAATTCTCAAGAATAGCCATTGAGACTAACATATTTTAATATTGCATATTAATATCCTATTCAACTTCATGTTAAATAACATGATTACAAGTATTTTGGCTAAAAGTTAAAAAAACATCTTTTGAAAGATTAACTTTATATTTTCTTATAAATCGTTTGGTACTTTATTTTTATATCGGATTCATTTGTATGAATTAATAAATTATTGTAATGCCTGATAAATAGCTATTTTTGTAACATTAAAATAAAGTTTGTGAAAAAGAATTATTCTTGTTAGGACAAATATTTTTTATTAGTTTATGACAATCTAAAAATTAAATTATTTAAAGATCTATAAAGTTAACTTTTTAGTTTTTAATTGATGCACGACCTTCATGTAATGCAATATAAAAAAATCACGAAATATAATTTTTCATGCAACTAATAGGAGTTATATTGCTTATCTTAAATAAAACATGAATTTCAATATATTACCGAAATTTCTTTAACTACAGAAATATATTTAGTAGAATTTCTAAAATTAGACTTACATAGGAGTATTCTCATAAGTTTAATTGTACAGTAAGATAAATTTTAATACACTTTACAATTCGGATTCGACATTTAGAATTAAGGCACGCAACTTCATTAGCATAGAAACATTTATATTGCAACCATTGATTGTCAACTGTAAATGGTTATTTATAACATATTCAGAAGTAAGTTGGAATGAAAACAAATTGTTTAAAAATAACAATAATTTATCATTGTTTTTAAAATAGGGAGCATTTCTGGAATTCTATAGTAATTAATATTAATTTAAACATAAGCGAGTCTAACGAATAAATTTTAATTCTTTTATTTTATACTGCATAAGCTATTAAGGCAAACTATTTGAATAAATACCAAATATGGTGATTATACAGCAAAGTTTAAAAAATTGTTCAAAGATGTTTTAATGCTTATGAATATTATTAAATTCTGCGTATTATTTCTATTTTTGTTTTTCTCCTTAGACTTTAGAAATCACTATAAATTTACACACAAACATAAATGTTCATACATACATCTAATAATTCCCTTTAATTTCTCTAAACAATTTTTAATTTATAATGGTCCTGGCCTTCAGAATTCGAGCGTAACGAATTACTAGCTACCCGCCTGACGGGAATCACTGTAACAGTGTCTTTTAGAAAATTATTGGCTCAATTTTTTTAAAATTAAAATTGCATCAGAATATATCGAACGATATCTTTCCACCAACCATATCCTCCGGACGCGGAAGTCACGCTGATCCAAATTTTCTATAGTTGCCGCTTCATATAAATAGCCAAGACTCTGAAAACACTTCATCTTTGTCTCTGTGTTTTTGTCTTCAATATGTGTTACGTCGTTGCTGCTTATTGTAACTGCTATGTGATTGTGTTACTCGCCGTTAGTTATGTGTGTGTTTGTTGTTAATCGCGCGCGTATCAATGACAAAAAAAATGAAAATAAAATTGGGATCACAAAATTTTTCTCATCAATCCAACATTCTCCATATGCACTTCCTTCGGTCAAAGGATCAACAATCCATTAATTACAATAAATAATACAATTCACCGTGGTGTTATACATTATTATTATTATTTGTAATTAATTTAGAACTTCTATCCTCCATTATTTTTAATAGGATTGGATTTTCCTCAATATTATAAGCCAAAGAAGGGTAAGTTAGCTAGCCTTAAGATTAAATATAAGCCCTACATTTAAGTAAATTTAAAGCAGTCAGCATTGTTTATAACACTACAAAATATCTCCACCTTTTTCAGGTTCCAAAATCACACTAATATTCTTATCTTGAATACTCAAGTCCTTTCACAATCTCTTAAGTAGAGTTTTTTAACGTGTGTGTTAAGCCACACAAAAACGTGTGTTAAAAACCACAAACGCGCGTGTGTGTATATTATTTTTTTTAATATTACTTTTTCAGTACTCATATTAGAATTTACTTAAATGTAAGATATTTTTATTACTCTAAGAGTTCAGAAAAAATACTGAACCATACAAAACTATAATATTTTCACGTTTAAATGTTGTAATGTATATTTTTGAAAAAAAAATTATTCGTGATAATATTTAAATTTGAATATAACCTCAGTAAATATATTTGCCTTCAATATTTTTCAATGTATTGAAGAACTATAAATATTGCTGATAAATCGAATTTTCATTTCCTTGAACAATGCATGAAATATTAATATTCGTAATAATGTTATTTTGTTTAAATTGATTTAATACTGGAAAAAAAATCTTTGTCTTCAAAATTCTTAAGAAGCTTGAGGTAACCTCCCATCACATAGTTAAGCCTTAGCGAAACAAGTTTCTTCTGCTATTATAGTGCTTAAGAGTGTTTTCGAAGAGCTTTTAACTCCACTTTCGGAGGCGCGAGCCATATTTGCCGACCACCAAACCTGTCCTTCTCCATTAGCCGACTCTGGAGAAATGGGAAATTGGAAGTGACAAAACACTTTGGCAATCGGCAGGAAAAGCACCAAATTGAACTGTATTGGACCTCCACGATAATATTTGTGTTCTTGCACTAGAAGTAGAATTTGAAACTTAGTTTGCAAAACATGGGCGTATTTTTTAAAAATTTATTTTGTAATAAGTAAAAGACGTGAAATGTATTGGAAATGTTCTATTACTTTTTTTCTTTTTGAAAATCTCGAGGATTTTATTTTTTTAAAAAAATTGAATTGCTCAAGCTATTTTATAGAAATATGCTGTGACTTCAGTTCTTTTTTTAAATAAAAGTGTAAATTTTTTTTCCAGTACTATATATTTATTTTTAAAATTTCAATAATTGGTAGGGTAGGAAAATGATTTGAGTTTTCGAAATAAAATACATTTCAAATTAACATTTTCATTCTATTATTTTTTTTTAATTCTATTTTTGTACTCAAAAATATTGAAATTTCAATCTGATGAAAAGGTATAGTTCAGGATAGATTATTTTAAAGTAGTTTCTTTGTAATTGTCGTTATATATTAAGGTATCCGATTGGTTGCAACAATTTTATTTAAAAAAAATGGTGGTATGGAGATGTTTTTGTTGTTTTTAGATTTGTTAAGTACATTTTATTAAAAATATGCTAAGAGTAAGAAGAGAAAAATAAATTATAAAAACTAAAATGTGAAAAAATAGGTAAAAATTTACAAAAAAATAACATAAACGTGGCCCATTCTGCACCAAAAGTTTATGAACAAATTTTCAATTTTTCAATTCTGATATGTTGCTATATTATTTTATTTTGAAGTGACCTTCAGGATAAGAGATATTTTATGTTTTACAGAAACTAGAGGACTTTATCTTAGCTGTTATATTAAACGGCTTAAAAAAGGCAGTGAATATATTCACATAAGGAACTGTAAATTTTGTAATAAAACGGTGATTAATAAATCTGAAGGTTAAAACACTTCTACTATTACATGCACAACACATACATATACAAACACAAAACATACACAAAAATTTCAGTTAATTGTTTTTAAATCATTTTGAGCAATCGCGCGCTGTCCCCGCTTGAGAATTTTAAAAAAAAAACACATTTCGAATAAAACGCGTTTTAAAGTATGACATATTATATATTTTTTTTTTTTTTATATATATCTTGCTTAAAGTAATGGCATCTGCTCTTACGAAAACACTTGCAGTTTTTGTTCTAGTGAACGGAAAATAATAGACTTGGTATTTTTATAAAGCTAATAAGATGTCCTATACAATAAAATCATAAGAAAAATTGCCAATTTTTGGCAAAATTCGCAATTTTAGTGTAGGCGGATACCTTAATTTGTGATATAGACGAAAGAAAGTATATTAGATTAGTTAATTTTAAGCTAAAATACTTTTAACAGTTTTTTTTCGGATCAATGAAAATAATTTGAACAGATAGCATTGTGCATGGGTTTTCTTAAATTTTAATATAATTTATTTTTGCATACTTTGATTCGAATATTTATCATAGAACTACATCACTTTAATCCGAAATGAAATAATACATTTTTACTTATAAATTCATTTGAAACATTTATAAAATATTAGTGTACAGAACATTTGAAGTATGTATAATGCAATCTATATAATGTAAAACATTTTATCTAAAGCTTTTTTTTTATTTTTGTTTGATTTGTATCTTCCTGATTCTGAATTGTGTACCTTAAGTTTTTAAATAAACATGACTCTTGTTCATTAAAAAGATTAAATTCGCTCATTTTTTGTACGAAGTTTATGCAGCAAATGTGCTTTATATAATCCTTACTTTTAACGTTTAATTTATTTATTAAATAATATTTAAGATGTAATTGAGAAAGAAAGAGAGAGACAAAAACCTATTTAATCTGTTAATTGTTGACCAAAAAAGGCAACTTGCACAACCTCTCGATGTTTGTGCTGTTGTCCAATTGAAAATATTTAACTTGGTAAAGAACTGTTTCGGCCTGGAAAACCGAATTCTCGGCCGCCCCCTAAGGCTTTGTGGACTAAAAAGTGTTTTCCGACCATTTATCAACGGCAAAAATGTAGGAAATGTTTTACTGATTTTAAGTTATCCCAGATTCTTACATTCATGGAAAATTTAAGAGCTATTTGGCTATGCTGAATTTAATTGGTAATGATTTTTGTTTTTGTAGTCAGGATGCTGAAACTGTGGAACATGTCTTATTGTTTTGTTATGTATCTTTTTGTCAAAGAGAAAATTTTAAAAAGTAACTGAAGAGCTTAGATATTTCCTGACCACCTATTTTGTTTTTGTTGGTCAATTGTACTGTGTGAAAGGCTTACTGTCTCAAAAATTTTGTTTACTGTATAGATTTTTAAAAGTTTTATTGATATCTCCTTCATTCTTTATATTCGTGTATTTTCCCCTTCCCTTTTTTATTTTATTTTATATTTGTATTTTAAATGTGTTTTTGGTTTGTTTTAAATTATATAATGCTGTTACCACTTACATCTGTAAGCCTCATGTTATGCAATGAGGAGCATGAGGAGTTTTGCAAATAAATGAATTTTAAAAAAAAAATCTGTCAATTCGAAAGTGAAATGCAAAGTTTAATGTAAAATGTGTTCAAGTGTACTTTTCTTAAAAATGAATCTTCTTAAACATAAGACAGACTACTGTAATTAATATAGTGTCCTTCTCTTCGATTCATTTTTTTCTCTGAAAATAAAGATTGGTATTCATCAAATAAGCTTTGGTTTAATTTTAGAGAACACACATGACTTTTTTCAATAAAAAAAGAAAGAAAACCTACTACAACGGAAAACTAAAAGAATTGTTTAAACTGGAGGAACAATGAGTTAATTTTGTAAAGAAATCAAAAGCAGGTAGCAAAACTATTCAATTCACCCGGTTGAAGCAGATCGTGCAAAGCTCGAATCATTTGGTGAAGTTAGATGCCAATAATAATATAAAATAAACGGGTATCAAAGAAACATTTGATCGCCTAATGAATGAAATTCGTTTTGATCACTGTGGAGACTTCGTTAACAATAGGAATTAAATACGCTTCGAAACTCAGAAGATAGGAATAATTCACTTACTAAGCGATTCTTGAAGCTTTCTGTTTGTAAATTCTGCAGCGATTAGCGAAATGATCGCATCTATTAACATTAGTTGATGGAAAAGAGTGTTACTTCACACTTCCTCGAAGTAATTTTAGAAGTGGCAGTTGATTAGGGTCGTCATTACATATTCTTTAATCACTTTTCAGCCATGGTCAAGTGACAAGAACAACAACTATAAAAATATTAACTTAGTGAATAGGTTTCATTCAAGAGAGACGTTTAGAAACACACAATTTAATCACGGGAAACAAGAGCAGGAGCGCACTCGACACTAACGCGTGAGGGCTGACTGAGTAATTCCAGTGAATAATATAACTAAGCGAAAGTATACTTCCCTATTTTTAAGAACTTTTCAATTTTTCTTTGATAGTTTGAGAAAAATATCAATCACAATGAATCCAGAAGTTTCAAATGTGCGTGACTTTAATAATGGACACAAATCACAGACACTTTTCACTAAAATTAAAAGAATGTTATTTGCAGGCAAAACTGTCATGTTTTGTGTTTAAGTTACTGTAGTTTTATTCTCATTTGATGATCGACAAATAGCATGCTGAACTTTTTCTTGCTTGTGTCCTTTTGACAAGGCGAAGTTTGTCTTGTTGTACACTTAGGGCTTGAGTTTCTTAGGTAGCATTTGAAAATTTTCCTTTCAACTCAAACGTTTCATGTTCATCACTTTTCTCAAATTTACTTTCACTATCATGATTGACATCCATTATTTCATCAGGTTCTTCCACGCTGGATCAGTTTCAACTTGCTTCAATAGAGATTACAGATAACCATTTTTTTTTTAATATTCTACTCATTTACATTTATAAACCACAATAAGTCGTTCAACACAGCAATGAAATCCACTAATTTGTTTACGGGGGGGGATGCAACATGTTTATAGAAAATATTTTGAAACAAAAGTGGTTGAATGGGGAACTCAGTCAAAACAAGTACCTTAACATTGCAAAAAAGAGTTTCCCACTCCCAAAAAGAAGGGAGATATGTGACAAATACATTTTAGTCCCCATAAAGACTGTTGGAGGATACTGTTAATTTAATTGGAAACAAATAAGCTATTTTCCCAGAATTATCGATTTCGTGAGCCTGAGGCGAATCTATGTCCCACTCTCCCGCTCTCGGGTTAAATAAAACAGTTTAACAATTTTTACAGCCCAATCTGTTAGCATTTACACAAATCAAACTACACAATATTTAACAACTTGTGCTGGCACCGCGCCCTCTTAAACTATATCACGCCAAAGTGAGCATTTCGAACCAGTACATTTAGTGTCTGATGGGAGGTGGTTTAGAAGACAGAAGAATTGGATAGTTGCTTTAAATGAGTTGGATAATTTTGTTTAGATATTGTCTTCCAATTCTACGAATTTAAAAAATCGATGTTATTAGATAGCATAAGATGTATTGAAGGCTTAATTATTTCTGCTCTCGTGTTCAATTTTATTGTTAGTTTTAAATATTTGGGGAAAAACTCCAATACACCAGACCAATCTGTATATAATTGAGGACCATTACAGTTTGTCTTAAGATATTTTAATGGTAAAGAAAAAGGCAGGCAAATAAAAGGAGATAAATTAATAAATGTAAAGGTAAATGACTTTTTATGCCATGTCTGAAAGAACATTGTACTTCATCGGCCGTCTCAGCTCTTTCATTTATTTTTTATTGTCATTCATTAAAAAATTTATTCTAATATTCATGTTTCAAATAAAATGATACTACGAAACAAATAATTATTTGTTGGTTTCATAATTTTTTTTATTGAGAACATTTATAACCCCGTGCACCACAAAGTATCACACGGGAGCTTGCATAGAAGTAAGCGTGAAGCACACAACACAAAGAAGAGAAGGATTACAACACAAACTCCATGCCTTCTCCAGGATTCGAACCCAGGCCCTACGGCCCCGCAGTCAGCGTCACTAACCACTATACCGGATGAGAGGCTTAATTTCATATAATCGAGTCTTCTATTTAACTGTGCCTAAGGTTTAATGAACACAAGTAAAGAAAATTAGGAAAGGAATATTTTATTGCTACTTATCCCACCTGATCGATAGTTATATCAGATCAAGGCTACGGAATTCATCGCGGCAAGGGGCAAGATTTACGTCTGTCGTTAACCGTAGCTTTGAACACCACACAGGTGACAGTGCGAGTTGACTTGGTTCCACCCCAATTTCGAGGAGAACTCTCTGGAGGTGGTCAGGGCTTCCCACCTCTCTTCTCCTTCCCTCATCCACACGAGAAGATTTGAGGCTCGACAGCTATTTAGAGTACCCCATGCCGCAAAGGCACTATACATTTACAAACACCCATGCCTCCTCCGGGATTTGAACCCAATCCCAATGGCACAAAAATAAGCGTCACTAACCAGTATACCAGAGAGGCGGTAGGAAAGGGATATATCTGCTCCAGATTTATATCCAGAATCTTACAGTAGCATTTTTTTATTTTTTATTTTATAAATAAGTATTTTTTACCCATTTTTAATTTTTTTTAGAAGTCATTTAAAATAGATTAATGAACTTTTGTCTCAGCGAAAAAATTTTTGTTTATAGAACTACTAAGTAGTATTATTAAGCTAAGCGTTAATAATATAGGTTTCTTAGAATTTTGGCATACATAACTTGTAATTTAAATTTGTCAGAGCCTTTAATGTATTGGGTTCATTTTTGCAAAATACATATAATGGCTCTATGATTTTTGATACATTTTGCTGTCAAAGGTCTGAAATTTCTCTAAAAGACACTTTAATTATCAAACATTATCAATAAACTTAGAACTAATTTATCTGGACTTCATTAAAGTAACGAAAGTGTTTGAATCGAATAGAAATTCAATTATAAAAGATAATACTGTTACAGACTTCACTTTACATCAAGTGAATAAAAGAAATGCAATTGATATACTCTATTCAAGAATCATTTTGCATGTATTTCGAGAATAACAATAAAAATATATACATCTAGAAGAAATGCTTTATCTTTCAAAATACTACTTAATTGGAAATGCAACAATATACAAAACGTTCACTAGGAATTCGAGTGCGTTTGTCATAAAGTTGGCAACAAAGTACTTTGTGTCATTGGATACAATTAGAGAAATTAAACATAATATATTTGTTAAGAAAAGTATCAGTTATAAGAGAGAGAGAGAGAGAGAGAGAAAGGGAATGTGGTGATTTGTGCATTGTACAAGTGCTACCTATTAAATTTGTTTATTAATTGATCATTGAATATTCTTTTATACTCAATAATGTTTTAAATAATTTCTAGCTTTAATTATTGTCTTCTGAGCTTAAAGTTAATTAAATAAGTCAAGTATTGTTCTCTCAAAAGGACACACATTCATACATATAAATATATTTTTAAAATATCTTATTATACACATTTAATATGTTTTATGTTCCAGAATAATATTAGAAATAAATTTACAATTAAGTTATTATTGTAACATGAATAATGCCGTTATTTATTATTATCGTACTATCTTATTTATTATATATATAACTGTGTTATTGCTATAAAATAAATATAAAAAATATTTAGAATAAATACTGCGTTATAATTTCTATTAATAGATAAAAATAATTATAAATTTAAGAAAGGTTTAACTCGTCATAAATGCTATTTTTTTCTGCGTTGAGCATTAACAGTCAAAAGTTAATCATTCATATCGTCCATTCCATCCTCATCCTTTTGGTGTTGTTACTTTTATATGACATAGAGCAACTTTTTTAAACTGTGGTCCTTGGACCCTAGGGGTCCCTAGCACTTTTATCGGGGGTCCGTAAGGGGGTGTCAATGAACGTTAAGTTTTCTTTTTGCTGACTTTGAAGGCCTCTTGGAAAAATTGAAAGGTGTACCATCCTAGACTAAATCCCTAAGCAACCCTCAATGAAAAAAGAAAACTCGACAAGACTTGTATTCCGATCAAGAATATTAATTCAGTGTTTTTGTTGTTTGCAGTTTCATCGCCATTACTACTGCGTAATCTTTTTTTAGTTAGATATTTACTTTTTTCTTAAAAGAAAATGAAGTGTTGTTGTCGTGTTCTTCCCGAAGGGAAAGAATGAAAATTGCCAGATCCTGAGACAGGTTGGACTTCTACATGATAGATGGCGCCACCATCTATCTCCAACTCCACAAGTTTTTCCTCCCCTCCAACTGGAGGGGAAGAAAATATTCTCCAGCATCTTGCACCCGTGGTTTCTGCTGTGACCGCCCTCAAGACCATAGCTTTAACGAGCACGTGTTCCGTATGTACTCGGAGGCTATTAAAAAATAGGGTATTAAAAAGTCTTTATGAGTGACAGAGACAGTATTAGAATTCTTGAGAATTTTCAAATCGCTTACTCATGAGTTGAGAATCAGGAAGAGGGATTTAAACTCTCGGGGGTCCGCGATGTCACAGCGATCCATAAAGGGGAGGGGGCGATCGAAAGTTTAAGAGACACTGATATAGTGTATATTCTTGAAGCACGAGTAATGAGCTTTTAAATTCTTTTTCATATATCTTAGTCTGATTATTCTGCGTTTAAAACAATGAAGTATTTTAGGAAGAAAATTTGATTAAGTTAGACTTTTAATGTATTTAAAACGTAAGGTATCCACTAGCAAATCTACAAATGAGGACTTGAACGTTTCTCCCTACATGATGGTAAAAACACCACCAGAAACTCTCATCTTATGTATCATGAGTGAATCATGTATATCATAAGGGAGTCGTTCTTAAGCTCAAATTTCATATTATTTATTTACAGAATGTTTGTCTTTTCTTGTTTATTTTCTCTTTGTTTGTCTCTACTTGTTTCTCTCTGTATTTTTTGGCATTGCAGTTTTAGATCAAAAGTAAAGTTGACTTATCACTACACTAAGAAACTTGATATTTTTTATTCTCTTGCAATAATTTCATCAGTCTTAAAGGCACTTTCTGTGATTAGGTACCTTATATAATTCAGAGACTTTTGTACACTGATTAATTTTATTTAGATTTCTGTTCAATGTTTTTCAAAACTCATGATCAGGAAAAACTTGGGAATTCACGATGTATTTTATTTTAACAATTAGAATCATTGGCTGAAAATCACTACGTCTCAGCAATTGGATTCAAGATCTATAAAATGTTAAGAAAAAAAATTCCAATAAATTTATATTAAATATTAAATATTTTATAGCTCTACTCAAAATTAGCTCTGTAATTCACAAACATTTTTAAAATTCAAATCATTCTTAAAAGATTTTTCTTATAAAATCTCTTTTCGTCTCATTGTGGCATTGCTGGGAATGAGCATGCTGACTCTCTTATTATGAAAGGAGCCCTTGTGATCCAAATACCCGCAAGGATTTCAACCTTTCATTCCTTAAGGATTTTTTCTGGTATGGCCTTTAAGCAGAAGTTTAAAATGGAAATTGAGGAAATGTCGAAGGATAAGTACTGGGAAATGTTGAGAAAAGACCCATCCTGGGTCCCTGGGGCTTCTAGAAAAGCTCCTGTAGCTCCTTTAAGACTTTTAATAGGTCATTACTGTCTAAAGAATTGGTTTCGCCAACTCACCGGACTGTACTCTGCGTGACTCTGGTCAGCCTATGACCGCTGAACATTTGGTCGTGTGCCCTTCACTAATTAGCCTTAATTCAACTGTCGAAAAATATTGGAGAACACGTGCACTAATAGCACAGATGCTATTGTAGTGTGTGGCATAAGTAAAATAAATAAAATGTTAAATATTTTATTTATGAGAGTTTTTGCACTTTAAATGGAGAGCATTCACTTAGCCACATATTTAAATAAGGTTCTTTTTGGAGTAGAATAGATGGAAGAGAAAGACGTAACCAAATTACTTTGCATGGGTAGAGAACTCTTAACTACAAAATGCAAAAATAAATCTTCTGGAATTAATTTTATCAACGTATTTCAAATACTACAGTTTAGAACTGTTGCTTCGAACTACTAAATTCTTATTCATTTTAAACTGCATAAGCAAAAAGCTACATAATACAAAACTATATAACGAAATATAAAATTCTAATGAGTTACATAATACAAAGGAAAAGTCTTCTGTGACTCATTTTATCTGGGAATTGCAAACACCACAGTTTTAAAACTGTTGCTTCGAAAACAGTGGGGAAGAAAAAGAACTTTTAAAATTCTCGCTAGCTACACGGCGTTTTTCAAATGCCTAGCATCATCTATCATTCTTCTTAAGTTAGGATACTTTTTTCTTACGGGTTCAAAAATACGCTAAGTCTCTATACACAATTCAATACATTTGAATAGAATGGGGAGATGGAAGAAATATTTGCATATATTTCCACACACATATATCACGTTCTTTTACTTTTTACGGATTTCTATTACAAAAGAAATAAAATGTACTTCAAGAAAATACGACCTTAAGACAGTGCTCCTCAAACTTTCAATGGTTGTGACCCAGTATTAAATCATAATTTTCATCACGCCCCCCTCCATACAATAACACTGAATCGAATTCAATAATACTATACATAGACGCTAAAACTACAACACGACTGTAACCTCTTAAGTGTCACCGGCGTCTATAAACGTCTCGCTCACCAAAAGCGTTAATTTTCCCAGACGTATATATGCGTCTATCCGAAGTACGATCTTCTCTGTGCATGCTATCCATAAAATAATTCCAAAGCCCTTGGAATGCAATAAAATGACTTTGACAGTGTGTGTTTGCGAAGAATTTATTTATTTCAGAGAAGGTTTTACGTATTTATTCCTTTTCATCTTCCTCCCACCATCACATACGCTCCCCTTCGTAGAAAACGGTAGCATTGAGGAACTAATCACGTAACTTTTAATCGGCAGAAAGGATAAATTATAAACCGTATAGATTATCATGATAAGTGTGGATTTTTGTAAAC
>BMAO01014764.1:0-18449 GCA_019973975.1 Trichonephila clavata | reverse complement strand
AGAAATACATATTCTCATTTAATGAAACTTTCAGGTATGAGAAGAGTCTTATGTTCCATCGATTCTGGTCAGTGGACGATAAACAGATTCACACTGAATACTCAGCACTCAGATCCATTGTTGTAACTAACTACGAAGAGACAATCAAGATGCCCATTAACGAACCAGCTCCCGGGAAAAGGAAATCTCAAATACAGGTATGAGGAGGTTTCAAAAGTAAGATAACAAACTCATTCAGAGTTTCAGAGTGAACGTTTATTCAGGAAATTAAAAAATATATACACTGTAGGAAGGCATGGTACATGTTGCTTCTCTACACCGTCACGATACTTATTGCGGTATTGTTTCCTCTGTACACCAACATCGTAAAAATCGTTGAGATTGTGCAAGCCCATCAAGACATCTTGCATAAAGCATAAAGGAGTCTTGAATAAAGACGTCAACATTTCAGAACCCAGCAGGTTCTGGTCTGAAGAGATGGAAATCTCTTGGTGCAAAATAGGAACTGTATGGAGGATGGTTTAAAACCTCCCTCCGGAAACGTTCTTTCTGCATCTCGCACATCTGTTCTGCCCTTGCAAATTCCGCGTACCAAAATCACAACTTTCTTCGGGACATAACACTTGTATCGTACACTTCTATCAACTGTTGATAAATTTCACCATGAGAATTTTTCTTAAAAAGCAAAAAAGATAATACTTCTTATTCTGATAGCACACCATGTTTCCTTCAATACAGGCCTCTTCTAACTAAGACTTAATCATGTTACTGGAAAACCAGCTCCATCTACCGCCGAAGTGGGCATTAAGTCGATCGCGATCGACTGGTGGACCGCCAAGACATTTTGGGGTGACCGCTTTCACATAAGACCTAAGACGCGCTTACTAAAAGAAACACAGGTGGTAATAAAAATACTGGAAACACCCTTGAATAAAACTGATATTTTTGAATGCACTTCATAAGCACTAAAGTATAATAATAGCTACCAGATTTTTTAATAAATAGAAATGTATATATTCCGGTAGTATTCGTTAGCTTTATTGGAGTTATGTAAGACTTGGATTTTTTTCAAAATCATAAAATGTTGGATCTCTCAGATTTTCAAAGAGGTAAAATTGTGGGAGCCCGTCTAGCTGGTGTAAGTGGGTCCAAAGCATCCCAGTTTTTAGAGGTAAGGAGTCTAACGAAAGTCCTGACTGCTCACACACTGCAAGACAAGCTCGACAAAGCAAAATAGTGAGAAAGAGAAATATGTTAAATATTCTCTTCATCTTTCTTGAAACACAATTTTTTTTTCTTTAAAAGGACGTAATTTTAAAAGAATAACTTTTGGAATCTAATGGACGAAGTAAAGTATCCTAATTTTAAAAAGCTGCAATTCATTTAACATCGTTCTTTCACTCTACCTACCTGTGTGAATCTACATTTTCAACGATGGATATAATTAAAACAACGTATCATTCCCGTCGAGAACTAACCTTAAATGAAAATGATTAATTTTTTTCATGTATTTTGAATTGTTTGATAATAAATGCATCATTTCATATTAAATTTGAGGGTATAATTATTATGTTTGTATTTTGCGTTTTACTTAAAATGCAGTTTTAAAAGTGTAAGTTTTTTATTGTAGTTTTGTGGGTAAGTACGTATTCTGTATTTATAATTATTATAAAATAAATATTGAGTTTTTTTTTGCTTATCACACCTACGCCACTGAGTGGACCGCAACACCTTGAAAAAATTAGAAGTAGACCGTGTCATGTAAAAGTCTGCCCACCCCTGATCTGCCGCATAGGCTCTCAACGTGGGCGATAATGCCCCCTTGTGGGTGTTTGAGGCTTTCAGGGGGCGTTGAGATGGCCAGGAGGGGCTTGGGTAAATTAACCAAAAAAAGACTAAAAAACACGCTGATTATGAACGAACAAAAGTAAACTTTATTACTGTTTACGTTGTTTGTATGTATTTAAATCATTCCATATCACATGTACGAAAATTCAGTTATTTCGGTAGTATGGGAAGTGGATGTGTGAAACACTTAAAAGATTACATTACATTCAGATGTACATTAAATTGAATGATATAGTGCATTTTAATTTCTGTAGTGCACGTGTTGTCTTTGTCTGTGAGCGATAGAAAACATGTTTCGCCCTCTGCATTTCATTACGTATATTATCCAAGGAACATAATTAAATATGTTAGCCAGGAATTAACGTGATTCTTTAAAGGCTGAAACTGTCAATCTATATTTATTTTGAAAGCAATAGTTTATTATGAATTACTTCGTATCATCTAAGCCCCAGCCTATCTTTATAACATGTAATCTAAAAATCTTTTTTGTTCCACTCTTTTAAATGAAGAAGAAATTCAGTAGCGTTTCAATTCCAACAATATCCTACCTTTGACTAAAATATATAATATTACACACTTAAATATATTTGTGGCAATAGATATTTCAGATTCGCAAGTAAAAAAACTGGGACTTTAGAAAAAAAATGAAATTAAAAATATATATTATTTTTAGTAATAGGATATTTTTTTTTAAACTGAACTCTTGTTTTCACCATGTATTATGTACATTCTTATTTCTCTAGAGGGGAAGGGGGCGGTATAGAAATATTCACTAGAAAAGGGGGCGGAGTCGAAATATTCACTAGAAAAGGGGCGATATCAAAATATTTATTTGAAAAGGGGGCGGAAGCTCAAAAAAGGTTGGAAACCTATGATCTACCGGAACACCATTTGAATGCTGAGGTCATCTTTGTTACATTCAGAGGGATACGGATAATTTCCACACCGGTCAGAGCTCTTGTTACCTTATTTCTTGAACCCCCTACGTATAATAACACATTGTTGTTATTTTATGCTGTTGTGTAGGGATTTACTCAGCTTGATCCACACAGTAGAGAGAACTTGTGCAAGTCCTTTTACCCAAAAATCTTCATAAATAATCAATAACGAGATGTTGTGTAGCAATTAAGTCTTTCCTATCAAACCTTACATCAGCGGTCTTCCCTTAAAACTGTAAGGTGTTTCCCCCCCATCCAAGAAAAGAAGGCCCCAATGAAGAATGTATCTTAAAATAATATTTAAAGTAGATCATCATGTTATAGGTACTGACGTGGTATCTCCTCTAGTTAATTGCGGTGAAGATCTTGCTGGTCGTTGAGGTTCCCGGGGATACGAAAGCAGTAGAGATTGAGAAGCCGTTTAATCGGACGAATGGAAACCAACTGCTATTCACAATAAATCACTTTTATTAATTTAAGCTTTAGAACTAAGTATGACATGTGTCCAGTGATTGACAAATAGGAAACATTTTCGTATTTTGTTTTTCAGGAATATGTTGATTACTATGGTGGACCCGGAATTCAACACATTGCATTGAACACCAAGGACATCATAAAAGCGGTAAATAAAATCTATTTGCACGTCTTCATTTAGAAAAAAGAGAATAGGGTAAGATTGACGATTAAGCAAACAAAAGGATTTTTATATAAATGCTGACAAAATATATTTAACTAATAAAGAAAATCTTTACTATTTAAAAACTCTCTACTTTTTAGTTTCTTTTTTCCCAAAGTCTTAGTAAGAAAATTTACTAGGAAAAAAAATGTTTAGTAAACTAATGTTTAAGAATTCTCCAAAAAGTCCCAACAAATTATAATATTATTTCATATTTACTTAAAGAAATCTTCAATAAAATGAAAACCAAGTGACAAGAGTTATATATATATATATAGAAAGAGACAGAGAAACAGACAGAAAAACTACACGTTTTAATAAGATGAATTTGAAAATAATTTTTAAAAAACAATAAACTGTGTAATGTTTCAGAAAGAACGTTGATAAAAATAAAAAATTAAATATTTTAATTATAAAAATGAAATTGTTTCTTAAAGATATATCTCCTCATTTTAGATTTCGAATCTTCGAACTCGTGGAATGGAATTTCTCTCCATACCAGATACCTATTATAAGACACTAAAAGAACAATTGAAGACATCTAAAGTGAAAATAACAGAAGACATGAGTCAAGTAAGCTTATTTTGTCTATTTTTCGAAAATCGAGCTAAGTGTTATTTTTTATATTTCTTTACTTCTTTGGTGCTCTCGGCAAAATCAGATTTCTTCATTCGGTTTCTCAGCGTCAAAGCTCACGTGCCTCCCTCTGAAGAGAAAACTGGGCATCAAAATTACCTGCGGTGTGATTAGTATTCCACTAAAATGATGCCACACTAAAAAGAGATACTAGCTTTCAGGGAATGTACTAAATCTGCAATGGTAAAACACCAATCCGCAGTCCCTATAGAAATAATAATAAATTCTTTACTTTCCTGCTACAGAATTCTTTTGCATTAACGCATTTCTTTTTAAAAAATTATGCTTTCCGTAGAATATTATTTTCTTGAATACTTTATGTATATTGAGAAATAACTAATGATATTTATATCTTCACGAATCACGACCGTCTGGAAAGCAGGGATCAAACCAGTGTTTAGTTACAATTCAAAACAATAGATGGCAGCACATGTTAAGCAACCTGGGTAAACATACGATTGCTCCGATCTCACTCCAATTTAGACTCCGCTCAAAAATTACTTGTTCAATTTATACGAAGCGGCTAAAGCAAAAATAAATAAATTCATTTTTTTTTATGAATATCTATTTACATTAAATGGTAAAAAGTGTTATTTAGTTGAGGATTTTTCCGTGAGAAAACAATGAAGTAAATTGTAAAGAAAATTTTAAAATCGCAATTTTTCTGTATTTATAAACCAAATAATAGGATTAGATTAAAATGAGTGAAATGATTCTTATAGAACTCATTTGCTACATATCCTTTTTTTCTCTCTCTCTCTTCGTATAATAAATTCCTTAAAAATATCTTAAAGTTGATTAATAGGGTAGATATATAAAGAAAGGAAAAATTATTATCAATTGGAACTTACCTACATTGAAAAGTTATTCTATGGTGTGGAGATTAAGAGAAAAATAATTTATGTATATTACTGGCAAAGTATGAAATCCGGCATTCTGTACAATGCTTCTAGAATGCCTAAAACTAGCAGGCAATGTATGAAATGATTCATATTTCACACATTGCCTAGGCATTCTATAGAATGCCCAGTGAGAAACCGGCAAAGCATGAAATACATCTCCGATTCGTTTCGAATATTGCGTGGTAAGACACGAAACTTTTAACACATGCCTCAGTATCAGAATTTGTCTGTTACACATTGCGGTACGTTCAGAAGTGTCAAAATACTCAATTTCACTTAAACTTGTTCAACCAAAAGCTATTTTTTTCTTGTGCTTCATGAAAATGGAGAAGCAAGCTGTAGTGTTGGAGAAGGAGTTATGGCCTATAGCACGGGTCGGCAACCTATGATACACGTATCACGTGGTACAATTCTCAGTGGCACAACAAATTTGTCAATTTTTGAATTGTTTCAAAAAATGCCGTACTGTGTGGTACGCTGAATCATATTGGTAGATTGGTTTGACACATTACAGCTGGAAAGGTTGCCGACCCCTCTGATCTACAGATTTGAAACAACTATTCAACGACGAGCAATCCAAAATTTGAGTTAATGCTGTAAAAAAAAAGGGGGGGGGGATGAAATTACTTCTTAGAAGTTAGTAACTGATATATAAAATTACGTCACAGTGCTATACAGTGTTACGTCACGGATTCTGAGGACGTAATAAAGTTCTGAAAGAATTTTAAACCAAATATTAAAGTGTTACACGTTATGATATTGAACTGTACATCCACCTGTGGGAACCTTGCAAGGAAAAACAGAGAATTATTTTTTAAAAAAGGTATTGTTGTGAAACCTGTGATTTCCCCCCCCCACGTGCCACTATATTGGAACTTGTAATGAGTGGGAAGGAATGGATTCTATTTACTTGGAACTTCTTGAAGAATTTAAAAACAAGTACATGCGAAATCACAATTTATACTTTGTTCCCTAAGAAATTAGAATTCGAGATAAAACTGACCATGAAATTCTTCTCTTGCTATGTGCACTTGCCCAGTGCAATGGAAGTGGCCAAGGATTTGTCAAATGTATATGTAAAACAAAGTACCAATATAAGAATTGTTGAGTGAAAAATATAATGAAATGTAGAAACTAATTTGATATAGGGGTACTACGTACCAATAATAATTATATGTAAAACTCATATATTATGATATAATAGTAAGTATTATATATAAAAATAATAATCATATAATATAATTTAATAGTAATTATTATATATAAAAATAATCATATAATATAACTTAATAGTAATTATTTAAGAGAATAATTATATAATTTAACATTAATTATGAAAAGAAAGATAATCATAATGTAATATAATAATAATTATGCATAAGAATACTCATATAACATTATAATATATAAATAAATAACATAATATGTAATAATATCTATAAATAAATATAAAAAAATTATTATTATAAATAAAGAATATAATATGATTATTATATATAATAATAACTGTATTTTTTATATTATATTATAAATAAATAATGGCATATATTTTATTAAAATTAATAATGAAATATAAATTAAAAAGTGCTGTGATTATAATTTGCAATATTCCAAAAACTGCTAGTTTCTGTAATGAATTGCATCAAACAAGGAACTTTTAAAAATGCGTAATTAAAAATTAAAATAAAGTTTAAAAGTGAGATGTGCAGCAAATATTAAAAGCACATGTCTCATGGTTTTTTAAAAAAAAAATATCCTGGTACTCACCAATGATATTACAAATATCCACATTCAAAAATAGCACAAAATATAACAGAAAACTAAAGCACAGTGGCGTAAAGGAGAACTTTTGGACCACCCTGCGAAGTCAGGTTTTTGGCCCCCAAGTCGTATTTTAGAAACGGTAGATACTTGGCGGCAGTCAGGCTTTGGGGCCCCCAGCAATGATCGGTTGTACGTTACACCAAAGCTAAAGCAGTCGTTTTGAAGAACGATTGCAACGAAAATAGTTAAATTTTCTAAGAAATCGAATTAAAATGGTCTGAAATTAATAGGGTTACCTGGGAAAAACAATAAAAATTGTCTAATATACGTTATCCCCGTGGCAACCACGTTGTCAGACGAGGAAAATATCAAGGTAACCATATTGTAATGTTATCGCCCATCTTGGCGAACATAAGCAACAACTTGGCGCGTAGCACCCCTATACCAAATTAGCACCGAAATGTAATTCAAATTGTCATTCAAGCCTACCACATGTTGCAACAAGTAGATTAATTTTAATTTCTTGTTTCTTTATATAAAAATTTTGTTTCCCTTAATAAGAAAGACACAAATTTTGTTTTTGGTGCAATTTTCACTTTCCTTTACGTATTTTGAATAATTATTTTTTAATGACACTCTCATTATTTTGCCAGAATAACATTTGTATTTTTAGGAATGTACCTCTATTGATATAATAGCCTTATCATGACCCTTTTTCATACTTTGCCCAAATAGCTTTGGTCATTCCATACAATGCTTAGGCAAAGTATGTAATAAATCTCATAGTTCTTACTTTGCAAAGTATGTAATAAATCTCATAGTTCATACTTTGCCTAAAAACGTCCGTCATTCTATACAATGCCTTGGCCTTCTATAGAATGCCGGAATTTAATACTTTGCCTGTAACATATATAAAAAATTAATTTCAAAAGTTAATATCACCACAAAGAGTTTGAATTTTTGAGGAAAAAAATAGAAAAAGTCTTAATTTTTTGGTTAGATAATCTTAGACTCAAGTATATATTTTGCTATAATATTAATAATGATGATATTAACTATACTAATAGCAATGATTATTGATTGAGGGAATATATTAAGCAGTACGATATAACCTTGCAACATTGCCTGTCCCAACTGTCTTTCCAAGCACCGTCGATCCTTACAGTCCAATCCCGGCTGTTGTTTTCCGTTTTTCACTTAAACGTGTACTGTAATTTCGACATTCGGTTATTATTTTTTTTAAAAATTAAATACTAAAGAAAATGATAAAAAATGTCATCGAAGGATTTTTTTTTTTTTGCCTTTAACTATTTAGTATGTGTCTTCTCATTGCACTAAATGTTAAAAAGTACTAAAATGCTATTTCACTTCAACAAATATTAGTTTCACATTTTAGCATTAAAAAAATCAAATACCTAAATTTCATTCCCTTTGAGATAATATTTAAAATAAAAATTAACTTTTTATTTATTTTCCCCTTAGCGATGTATCTCTTTAGCTATCTGAAATTCTGAAAAAAAATTGATCCCTGCTATTGTTTATAAAATAAACTAATTTATTTCTGAAATTGTATATCTGTATTTAATTTTGTCAAATCAGTGTAATTCATAATGTGATAAAAAATTAAACATATCACAATAATATTAAATATTTCGAGGGTTAATCAGCAAAAAAAGTTACAAGTCGAATAAAGAAATATTTATTAACAATAGATCAAAAATACAAAAGGAAATTAAGAGGCATACCTGCCTATCACATTTCGACATAATAACCAAGTCTGTTTAGGCATTTATCAGAACGCAGAACCGACTTCTTTAACCCACCTTGATAGAAATCAGGTCCCTGTTCACATTGAGCCAGGTCTCGGTGGATGTTTTCACAGCACTGTCTTGGAATATGGCAGCACATCAGAAACGATATGCTGCACGCTACCATAGCTCAGTCCCAGCTCTGACGAGATTTCACTCAGAGTTACCCGTCGATCATTTTGAATAATTTCTTCAATTCGTGCCGTATTGATTTCTGCCATTGTAGAACTTGACCGGCCGCTCTCTGCCATATTGCGGTTCTCGACGTCCTGTCTATCTGATTGAAAAGAGTGACACCATTTCGCTACATGTTGTCTGCTCATTCTGCTCTGCTCTCTCAGATGCGGACACATTCTTTGCCCATAAAAATCGAATCACGGCTCTCACTTCCAAACGAGACCAATTTCCTAAGCTCTTGCCATTTCAATCGTCCTGAATCGTCTGGGAATTTCACTACCTATCCGCAAACCAGCTGTATGGCAAGTAGCGCCAATTGTCTTCACTCTGTGGAAATAAAATTTCCCTTCATGTAGTTTTCAAATGCTGCGGCTTTTCTTTTTTTCTGATCATCCCTCGTATTTTTGTGTGTTTGGTATGTTATAAAACACTACCTTGCTTATTTTTGAATAGTTCTTCAACGTCAGAATTCTGTTTCATTTTCATTACGACTTAAAAATAATGATTAATTTTGGTATACACAAAAATAATTTTTCTTTCTTTTCTAGTTACAAAAGCTGAATATTTTGATAGATTATGACGATAATGGTTACCTACTTCAAATCTTTACAAAGCCAATGCAAGACAGACCTACACTGTTCTTGGAAGTAATACAGAGACATAATCATCAAGTAAGGGCAACCAATTTGTGCACTTTACTCATTACGATCAATGGAGTAAATTTATCTTAAAGCAATACAATGCATTTTCTTAGATCATAAAGGTTATTTTAAATTAGGTTAGTCAATTCGTTTTTGTAAAGAACAAAAGTGATTTACTTTCATGTAATGATAGAATATTGTCATGTATACCTTAAAAGCAGGATCCTATTTTAGTAAATACTTTTATTTATCGCCAAATTGGCGAATTATTATCGTCGTACTGAATAGAAATTTAATACAGAAAAGGCGCAATTTTTTTCCTCCACTAAACTTGGATTATATTTACATTGCACACATATTTACAATTACTAATGAATATTTTGTTCTTATATCATTTTAAGTTAAATATGAAATTTATTCTTATTTCATTGATTTACATGAATTGATTTACAGATGTTAATATAGGTGTGATTATACTTAATATGTGTCGATTTCAAACATGTTTTTATGAACCTAGAGATACCAGTGCTTAAAGTAAAATAATTTTTCAGGGTTTTGGAGCTGGCAACTTTAAGGCTCTCTTCGAAGCTATTGAACTGGATCAAGCTGAAAGAGGAAACTTGTGAACAAACAATCAAAACAAAAAAAGCAGATATGAATGCAAGAAAAGGCCATAAATAACATCTTTCTTGAAGTATTTCAGAAATTTTAAAGGATGAGAAAACTGGAAAAAAGATGTTTTATTAAAGAAAATTACAAGATACCATCCATAAAGGTAGACCAATTATTTAAGTTGTTCGTGTGACTCAAAAAAATGGTTACAGAGCTTTGAGTTGCACACACAAAATATTTATATGATTTAGGACGGATATAAATCTTTTACCTATCTTAAAATGGCGACTTCTTCAAAAGTTTCTTCATATTTTTAACAGATTTTGAATAAAAATGCTTTGTTTTCTTAGTTGACTTTGGATTCTTTCTTTTTGGAGTTAAATTTTCATCACAAAAATATCGAGTTATTGAAGTTATCTATCTTAAGCCAAGCCAAGTTTAGCTATTTTTTTCATACAAATTCATATATTTACATACTATTAAAATACCAGTATAAATTTAATAGTTTGAAATATTTTTTCATTGAGAACATTTATAAACCTCGTGCACACGCAATATATCACACGGGGGCTTACAACACAAACATCCATGCCTTTTCCGGGATTCAAACCCAGTCCATACGGCATCGCAGTCTGCTTTAGTAACCACTATACCGGCTAGGCGGCAGCTTAAAATATTAAAAATCAAAAGAGAGCTAAGGGATTATTCTATTCACAAAAGAAAGGGCATTGTGTGGAAATAGTAGTAAATAAACTGAGATCTTAAAGAAACTAGCAAAGAAATTTATAACCTTACCACTTGATGCTATTTTAACACCCTTTTATAAGCTTCACTTGTATGTAACGGAATCTTTGAACTCAATTTTTACCCACTTTAAAAGGTCAGATTAATTCGAAATTTTGCTCACTTGTCCAGGACCAATGACAATACAATAATTTAATAATTTTGTTCCATTGTCCTGATCAGGATCATCAGGGTTAACGATTTCCCATTTTCAGATCTCATCCAGCATCTGGCGACTAATTTCAGATTTGGCGACTAAAAGATTAAGTAACAACTTGTTCAATTACCTATAAAAGGCTGTTTTTTAGTTTTTTTAAACTATAATTTATTTGTCTTGGAGACTTTTATCACAGCAACTCATCGTCCAGTTGCCTCGACCTTTAGTTATATAAAAGCTTAATATCAGGGAAATAATCAATCTAAAATGCTGATATGGCGTCAGAATTCGTTATTTCAGTTCGTATAACCAGTTACAACGGGAAGTACTTTACATTAAAGGGGAAGGATATTTGATTTGATTTTTAATTAAAGTAGCAATTTAAAGCTTTTTTCTTGAAGACTATTTGCAATATTCAACGTGAGGATTTTGAGCCTCAACAGATCTTCAGAAGCATGAGGACTCGACCCCGCCGGCCTTGAGTTCATGACCATGACCATTCGACAACCGTAGTAACGAGGGAGAGAGGGTTAACATTTAGGAAAGTAGAAATATGCAATATTGGGCTCATTGAGAAAACTGATTTTTAAAATTCTGTATAAATATCAGTCATGAGCCATAACTAAGATCCTGAAAATTAAGATTATTGAATTACAGGTTTATTTCCCTTACTTTTTATTGCAAATTTTTCTTTTCTGTTTAATTTTTTATAATATGCTCCTTCATGAAACGATGTTATTGCTCAAAAGTGTAAGGATTACTCAGACTAAAGATGCTTAGACCATTCATCAGTTTTTGAAGATGATACGTAAAAAGTACACTGATTCCATAATAATATTAAATCAGTATAGATTATTACCGCTTTTTGCACTGAAAATCATCCTAAAGAAAAAGAGCACCAAAGAGATCAAGATACATCAAAGTCAAATTGTACATTTAAAAAAAAATATGCTAAAATTCAGAACAGAAAAAGAAATTACTATTACTAAAATGGGTAAAAATTTACAAAAAATAACATATACGGGACCCATTCTGTACCAAAAGTTTATGAACAAATTTTCAATTTTTCAATTCTGATGTGTTTCTATGTTATTCATTTTTGATAAGAGATATTTTAATTTTTACAAAAACTAGAGCATTTTATCTTAGTTATTACATGAGAGAAATTGCTTTAAAAAAGGATTATATTAATATAAGCACCTGAAATTTTGTAATAAAACAGTGATTGATAAATCTGAAAATAAAAACTTCTACTATTATATATATACAGAATATAAGCAAACAAGATATAAACCATTGGCATGGCCAAGTAATTTTAGTGCGTTTTTCACATGTTGTATCTCGTTCTATTTGCAACATTGCCACGTGGATTTATTGGAGAACGTGACCGTTCTGCTCGTCTCTGTTGATGTTCCTCACGGTCTACTTTCCTTTCACTTTTCCAGTCAACGTTCTTTTCCTTCCCATTTTCAGGTTTCAAAAAAAATTTCTCACTTTTAGTTTTTAAAAAAAAATTTCACACTTTTAGTTTTAAAAAAAAAATATTTTCACTTTACACTATATATCTTATCACTTTATTACTTTTAGTTTTCAAAAAACTATTTTCGCTTCACACTATATATCTTATCACTTTACTGTTTAAAAAAAGAATTAAATTAAAAAAGTAAAATCAGAGCCTTTTATACTTGTTTTCTGAACTTTTTTGTGAATTTTTTTGTGAAGATTTCCTCCAAAATGCAGGTAGATTTTTTTTAAAAAAACCTTTTGCAAACATTAAATTTTCTAGGTAAAATTTGAGAAAATTTTGTTATAAACTAGCGAAATTCAGGAAATTTGTAGGAAAATTCCGGAAAACTATGGGAAAATTTAAATATGATTCGGCTCATCTAGGGCACAAATGCGACCAATGCCGAAAACCGAGGTCAATTGGTTGCTTATTGGCTGAGAAAAAGGTACGACAATATATGGAACGAAGACGAAATTTGCGTCCTAATAGCGCTTTTGTTCCACTACGTGAAAAACGCGCTAAAAATTTCAGTTAATTATTTTCGAAACATTTCGCTGTACCTGTTGAAGATGTAATTTTCTCAAGACTTCATGTGAACAACTTTTTTTTCCTTCAAATTATGTAACTTTAAAAAGGATAAATAATTTTTCCCGATATTTTTAGCGCGTTTTTCACGTAGTGTAAAAAAAGCGCTATTAGGACGCAAATCTTCGTCTTCGTCCCGTCTTCGTTCCATATTTTGTCGTACCTTTTTCTCAGCCAATAATTAACCGATTGACCTCGGGTTTTCGGCATTTGGTCGCATTTGTGCCCTAGATGAGCCGAATCATATTTAAATTTAATAATTTTAAAAAAATTTATTTAAAAAAAATTTAATTTAAAAAAAAAATTAAGAAAAGAACTACTTTCTGTTAGTAAAAAGTTCATTAGTTGCATTATTGTAAAATACAACATGTGAAAAACGCGCTAAAATTACTTGGCCATGCCAATGATTGATATCTTGTTTTTAATTAAAATCGTCCTTCTTTTTGTGATCTACCTTTAAAATTAGCAAACCAATCTAAAATGGATGTTCTGGAGAATCAGTGGAGACAAGTTTTTCACATACAGTTGAAAGATGTTTTTCATTCAGAATATGAGCTTTTAAAAGATGGAGCATTATTTTGGTGTCCATTTTTAATATAAAGGACACAGTTGAAAATATGTTTTTAAGAGATTTAGCTACATTTACTTTAAAGAGCCTTACAACCATCTCATAAGTAATGTTACTGTGGAAAGGGTGTTTTCGAGAGTGACATACAAAGACAAAACTAAGGAATCAAAATGTGCCTTTAACTGTTGAATTCAATTCTCAGAATCAAAATGGAAGAACGAGTTACTTGCTGCGTTAATTTTATTTCAATGCCACAAATACTGCAATATAATTCAAAAATTTGCAAAAAACACAGCGGAGTCACTATATTGAGCAGGAAGAATTTGAATGCATTTTAAATGATGAAAGAGTTTTAACGTATTTTTTTAAAAAACTTTATAGAATCTCCACAATTCAAAAAATTATATTTATGAATTGCAAGTGAAAATCGATTCGCTACTTTTTGCTCCTTTTTCCCCCTCTTCGTGCTACTTTGCTGCAGAAGTTTCTGGCAACTCTGCTCCTGAAGAATTCATTTCAGTAGAGCAGTGGTCTTAAAACTGTGTTCCACGGAACCCTGGGGTTCCATGAGGTTCCCCGAGTCACAACAAAAAAATCGAAAAGAGCCCTATAAATGTTTATGCAAAATGAATTCACTTTCTGTATGAAATTTCTGTACACACACAAGTATTTAACGCTCCTCCTTTCATGGAACTGAAAATTTTATTTACACATAATAAACTTTATTTTGCAATACCTATTAAACTTTCATTATAACATAATGGAAAATGCTCCTTTTTGCGGTTGTGGAAAAAATACCTATAATATAGACGAGAAAACAACATATCAACATATTCGATGATAAAAATCTTAATTAAAGCAAGAACAGTTCCTAAATTTTGTTGCAAATTCATGCAAATACACAGTATTTCTCACACATCTATAAACGTTTTCATGTCATTCAGAACAATGTGTATAAGTGAAAAGTATTTCTCAATATCAGTGGCTACAAAAACAAAGTATAAAAACAAATGAAACTCAGAAAATATGTAACGTGATTTATCATAATCTCAATAGACCTATCCTTCAATAGTTTGTGTGAAAAAAATGCAAGTACACATCCCAATTACTACACATAATGGGTAGGCGACACTTGGAACAGATCAATATTATTAATGAGTGCATCATATTAAAAGTAGATTAAATTTTTTTAATATTAAGTTCAACACTTTTTTAATTGTCTTTACATTTATCTATTGTTGTAATCTATTTTAAATATTATTTTAAGATATATTCTAAGTGTGTGTGTGGAATAGGGTTCCACAAAAATTATTTCTGGTTCTTGGGGTTCTACGAAAACACATTCTAGTTCTAGAGGTTCCATGAGTTGAAAAAGTTTGAAGACCACTGCAGTAGAGGATTATAATCGGGTTACAGCCCCAATTATGATAGACAAAGACATTTTGGAGTTCGTTCAAAGCTAAAAAAATATAGAGGCAGTTTCCGACGATGAAAACAAAATGAATAAGGCAACTCCTGTTCCCACAGCATCCGAAATAAGGAACGTCACATGAAAAATACGTGCAGTTATTCAGAAGCACATTCCACTGGTGAAATGAATAACAAAATGGACGACATCGATCAATTTGTTGACAATTTGATGCTTGAAAAACAACGCAAAGAAAAATATCAGATAATTTTCCAAAAACTCAATAAATGTTTTGTTTCAAAAAACTTTAAAATTTCGTATTAAATTTCTTTAAATTCTTGTGAATGTTTTTGTCCTATTGATACATGCATATATACATATTTCTGTAAATAAAATAATCTCCAATAAACTTAATTTTATCGATATGTTTTTTATTGTTTTTTTTTTTCCTTTGCAATATTCATTATTACGAAATTCTTTTAACACGAAAAAAATATTTCAGTCCCTTCAGTTTCGTGTTAAGTGTTTTTCACTGTCCATGGTAGAATTAACATTTAAATCTAATAAAAAAATTATTGGCCGAGGAAAAGCATAAATGATTCCTTCACAAACTTATAAAACACTATTTGGATATGCAACTTACTATAAATGATGGAATAAGGAATGGTTCGAAATTTTCGAACCTGACTTGTTGGTTAAACTCAGTGGCGTTTAAACAACCCCGCACCGCGAAGGGCCCAGGGGTCTAGGGACCCAAAACTTATGACTTTGCAGGGGGCCCATATGTTCTCCGTTACGCCCAGTGGCGTAACGTACACTCCACAACCCCGCACCGAGGGGCAAGGTTCTAGGGGACCCAACGTCTGACTGACATCAAGTATATATGGTTTTGCTTACATTTGTAAGATCCGGCTTGGCGAGCAAAATATGACTTTGCAGGGGCCCTAATGTTCTCCCCGTTACGTTATTGGTTAAACTCTAATAGAATGTCATCTCCTTAATTTCACCTGGAATTATTTTTTGGTTTCTTGCAAATTGAACTTGTCTCAAAGGAAATCATATCTCGTGATCCAAGAACGGCCACACACGAACGAGTTTGAACTAGGGTTTGCAATCCATGTCATATTTTCAATCCCGGGATTTCGGGATTACATTATCCAAATCCCGGGACTGGTCCCTGGATTAGGATTGGACTATTTATTAAAAATACTTAGATATTAGCAGAGTTGAAATTGCATAATTAAACTGAAAATATAATTAAAAATTTATTTAATATCATTTTAATGAAACAAATAAAAATTAATTCGTCATAAAAACAAATAAAAATAGTATATAATGAAATTTTAAAAAACGCATTTCTTCATTTCTTGTGTTTCTTTAAATAAACTTATAAAAACACAGCTCCTTCAGCGTTTCATCGTTGGAATGGCTTCTTATATTTGTTACAAATTGTCCTGCGTAGAAAATGTACGTTCGTATTCTTTACTAGTAGGTATTATCGTCATTAAATAGAAGTATGTTCTTTTTTTAGGAAGTCACCACGTCTCCCTCCATTTTAAAAAAAAGAGACATTACTTTGAATTTTTGATGACAGCAATGTCTATACATTGGTGCATATACCTCTTGAATAACTTTATTTAGTTCTTCTGCTACACTTAATGGTTTTTGTATATAAATTGATCCAGTTATTGAACCAGAATGAGAATCAATTTCAAGTGTTACCTCATTTGAAATTGAAGATCCAGTTGCATAAGCTGTTAGTAATGCAATGGGATTTGAAGTGTCCTAAGTCTTCCAAGCAGGTCCGCTATTAATTAACGACATTTAATTGAAGAAGGAACTGTGACAAAATCTATTCTTGTGATGTTGATTATATTATTGGGTAAGAATTGCAGTGAGCCACTTAGATCTTTACGACGTTCTCCCATACTGTGCATATATTTTTTTTTTACATATAGCACTTATAATTGCGCAAAAAAATTCTACGTAGGGGAGACCGTGGGGAGATGAAGGCGGGGCAAGATGATGAATGTCTTAATTTTTCCGTATTCCATTAGGTAGCTGCATCAAACGAACACTACTGTCTCTCCTTTTATCCGTTCGTTAAACAATAGTATAGAGATGCTGAAATCGACATTTTTGTGTTAGTTGTGAAGCTTTGATTGCTTTCCGCTGCCACAATATAACTTTCATGCATGTGTAAATAAGCTCTGCTACAGATACAGGTAAGATATATTGTTTCTCTTTAATATTTATGAGTAACTTAGTTTAAAAACTACCTATTACCATGAAAAAATGTCAATTAATTCCTTCCTTCATGGCAATAAGAACGAATATTTTTAAACAGTCAGTCCGGGGCAAGATGACGAGCTCGTCATCTTCCCCCGTGTTTCGGAATTCATTAAACTAATTATGTTGTCCATTCTATTAAATCCTGTAAACACTTGTTTGTCTGTGTGTTTGTCCGCGCGACCTTGCGCTTCTATCTCTTTTGGGGCTAAGGGGTGTATCGGATCGGAAGAGGGTGACAAGAGGAAGACATTTTTGCTATCCGTTAAGGCTCCCCTAAAGACGAAGGAATGTAACAATAATTTGTTTCATTAGAGCTACTGGCTCCTGCCACCTTTTCCGAATTTTTGCGAGAAAACGAATGCTTCCTGAACTTGTAGAAAGCGCCCTACCAGGAACTGTAAGCAACTGTAGTGGTAACGGCTGAAACAATGAGGGCACCTTTTTCTCTTTTTTGAAGCACTTTTATCTTCATGTGAAACCAGCAAATAATATCCTACTCTGTTGATTATTGACAATCACAAAACTCATTAACTTTGCAGGCTATCTTATATTGCAGTGTGAAAAACATCATCATGGTTGGGTTGTCGCCTCACCCATTACATCATCTCCAGCTACTAGTTTTGTCATTTTTCGACCAATTAAAAACCTAGTATAGCCAAGCATGTGACAACTTCATAGTCACTCATCCAAAACAAACTATCAGAGACAAAAATATTGGTGACCTTTTGAGCACCACATACTTTAAAGCAACTTCCGTTGGAAATGCCGTTAAACGGGTTTAAAGAATGTGGTATCGAGCCTCATAAGCCTCTTGTGTTTAGCGAACATGGCTATGCTGCGACAAAAACTACTGATCATGGTGCTATCGGCGATGAAACTGAGAATAATAGTGCTAATCCTCAGACCCTGGTATTAGAAAACAAAAAATAAACCCTCCAGAAGAACCAGAACTTATGGCAAGTGCTGATTCCGATGCACCAAAGAAGCCTGTTAGAGTTTTTTATTTCAAACTATTTTATTCTAAAGCAACATAATGGGAGAAAAAAAGAAAAGCAAACAACTGAGCTCAACCATTCTTACAACACACCCACCAAAGAAATGTTAGAACAAAAGGAAAAGCAGATGGAAGAACAGAAGTTTTAAAAAA
>BMAO01014762.1:0-96512 GCA_019973975.1 Trichonephila clavata | reverse complement strand
TCATGAGTATTGAAAACACTGGCGGAGCTGCTCTCTGTATCATCTTTGAGGGCCCTCTCTAAGGCCACCCCCGCGATTTTTTGCTTACACGTTTGGGTGCCCGCCCTCAAAGCTTGGGGCCCCGTATCATTGATATGCGGTAACTATGCCCCTGATTGGAAATAGCATTAATTTGTAAAACAAGAAATGGAATGCTGTTAAAAAAGGACTGACAAAAAAGTGCTCTAGTTAATAATTTTCTAAGAAAAATGACATTTTCTTTTTAAAGATTCAAATCGAAACTTTATTTCCATAATAAGCATCCTTCTATCACAATTTCAAATACAATTTGTATCTAAGAGATATGAGCAGAAAGAAACTTATTAAAATTTCGCATATTTCTATCAAACAAAGAGAATTAGATCGATAAATAAATAAAGGTAACAAAGATAAATAAAACAAATATATCCCCTAAAATTCGGAAAAAAAAAATACTTTTTCTAAATTTCAAATAAAGATCTACCAAATTCTTCGTCGAAAAATTAAAACCCCCACCCATATTTCGTTTCCCTTCTTATTCTTATGGGCATTGCTTATGATACCTAAGACAATGTAGACGTATTTGTCAAGAGACAATTTGAACATTATTTTCCTAAAAATCCGGAGCCTTATAACGATGATTTTATAGAAAAGTTGAAATTAATTACATGATTTCTAAACTACAATACCAATTTCCACAAAAGGATAAATGTCATCCGAAACTAGGAAACAGTAAAATTCTACAATAGAATTACCTCAAAAATGTTGTACTCAAAGGCCTACCCTGAAATACAATAATTCATGTGACAAAATATCAAGTGCATTACACTCAATTATTTTCCATATGAATGGGAAAAACTCACATAATAATTATACCCAAATTAAGCAAATATATCCTATGTTTTCCGACAAATCTAGACTGATTAGCCTCATCATTTCTGCAGAAAAATGTATTTTTGAGTAGATTCCAGAACTATATATACTTAGAAGTGCAATGCGCATTTTGATACCTATCCACTAGCACGGCTTTCAAAAAAAAAATGTCTCCGCACCCAATTTTGTGCGGCAGTGTGTGTGTGTGTGTGTGTGTGTGACAGAACCTTATTCAAACATTGAAACTATTTGTAGAAAACTCTTTCCCTTCTTTCCTCACCCCCCTACCCGTTTGCTGACACGTTTTTCCTCTCTTCGATCTGGTTCTTCAAAGAGCGCATGCGCTCTCATACCGACTACATCTGTCAATCATTTCTGAACCACACCCCGTTGCTATAGTAAGGATAGGTTTCCAGAAAACAAAAGTTATCTTTATGACGTCATCCGAGTTGCAAACAACGCCATCTGTTGGATAAAGCAGATTTGTGAAATTTCGAAGACGCTCTTAAGGTTGAATAGTATTTGTGTAATCTCTTAATTAAGAAAAGTTAATAAATAAGATTGATTTATTAAATAAGTAGTAATTTATTATGAATTCAACACATCTAAATTCAGGCGATAACCGAAGGGAGTTGATAATCTTAGAGGTAGTGACAGGCTACGACAAGGTATTAATTTATCAAGTGCAGGATTGGTAACAAACATTTTTTACTGAATTACAGACTATAAAATCAGAATTATCTGTTTGAAATTAGTTTAGACTTGCTTGTGCACTTTTGTTCAGATTTTTTCAAATACTTTTTGATTTTACTAAAAAAAAAATTTCTGAACAAATAAATGAATTCATCAAAGAATACATCGGTATCATTTAAGAAACACTCTAGAAATTTCTTTACAAATTCATATGTTTATCCTTAACTTTATGTGTTTATCCCTACATATAACGTAACAAATTTTATAGAAGGTTTTTGTTGCTTCTGCATTACCACCGAACCATGTGACATTACCACCGAAAAAATATTTTGTCGCCATTGCAAAGATTTTTTAACAAAGCCAATTTATCTCGTCTTGAAAGAGATCCTCAAGAAAAAGAGGTATTGAAAGATGCGTGCTTCGTGATGCAGTGACGAGCAAAATTATACTTTTTAAATACAACACTTTCAAGACAAATCAAACAAGTTGTTGATCAGAGGCGTAGTTAACGCCGTATCAGCCGTATCAATGAAACGGGACCCTCAAGCTTCAAGGCCCCCAAAATGTGTAAAAAAAAAAATCATAAAACATGGAGAGCTCACTAAAATGGGGCTCCAAGGAATTTTGATACAGGGCCCACACAGGACTAGCTACTCCGGGGTTGTTGATGCATGTTTATTTTTCTCTACGAAATATATACAACCAAGACTCCACAATCGTCTAGAAATAACGTACATTCTTTAGATATTTTTCGCTTAGAAGACATGAGGGTTGATGAAAAATTAGTTTCCCCCACAAAATGGTTACTACTCCACTGTTTTTTCTTCTTTATTTATTTTTTGTAATCAGTAACCGTTACAATAACAAAAAAGTTATCTTGCAATTCATACCAGCACGACAACGATAGCCAAATTGATGTACTTGATTGATAGAATTTCTCGCTAATTTTATAATGCATCGTTCTTAAATAACTGAGTTTGTTAGTGCAACGGGCAATGACCGGGCCACTCAGAAAGGTCCGGTGGACCACATGAGGCCCGGAGGTTGAGTATCGCTGCATTAGAGGGTATTGAGTGAAAGAAATATAAAACTATCCAGAAGATATGTGTTTCAGATAAGTTTTTTCAGCAGAAGGAATTAAATCAATAACAACATTTTTTTTAAAATTAATTAATGTACAGACTAATCAAAATGAAGAGATTTAATATTATTGGACTTAATAGTCAGCTATAAACAGTAAAAATCTAGAATTTATTATAAAAATACACAAAAGTAAATAAAAATTTGAAAATTTTATTTTAAATTTCAAAATTTAATTGATATAAATTTAAATTTTTTTTTAAGATTCTCTTCTGTTTAGTACGTATACGTAACATATATTTTTCAAAATAAGAGGGGATGGTGCTTTTTAAATCTGTCGGGACTGTAAGTCTTCAGATTGTATTGCGTTACCTCCTTCTTATGTAGATTGAAGTAAAGATCATGCTCATCAGTTTGATTCCCGGTCGGATCCGAAAGCAGAAGGGGTGGAGAAGCCACTGAACCAAACTGGAAATGACTACAGGCAAGATTATGCAACAATGTATTTTTATTAATCAAACACTAGAAATGACTATGCGATAAACAGACAAGACAAGCTAAATTGTAAGGATCAATTTGCACTTATCTAAATGAGATGTAACCCCTCGTATTTTACAAAATCAAAATCTTCCATATTCTTGAATCGCAAATGTGGCTACGAAAATATGGCTATGGCGCGAAGTAAAGTAGTGATATCGTCCACAAGCATCTACCACCTTTTATGTATCTTTCTATATCATAGGTTCTCAAAGGGGTTCCTACGAATTCCTGAGTTCCTTATGACTGCTGAGAAGGTTCGTGGAAGATTAAAATTAATTTGGGTGTGCGTGGACAACGTTAAGGTATCCAACTACCCTAAAATTGTGAATTTTGCCAAAAATTGACAAAAGAATTTTTTTTTATGGTTTAATTTATAGGCCGTCTTATTGGGGCTTTATAAAAGTACAAAGTTTTTTATTTTCCGTTCACTAGAACAAGAACTACAAGTGTTTTAATAAAAGCAGATGCCATTACTTTAAGCAATATATGTTATACTTTAAAACGCGTTTTACTCGAAATGTGTTTTTTCGAAAATACTCAAATGGGGTCAGCGATTGCTACAAAAGTTTTGAAAATAATTAGCTGAAATTTTTTACGTATGTTCTGTATAATAGTGAAAGTGTCTTAACCTTGATATTTATCAATGACTATTTTATTACAAAATTTACAGCTACTTATGTGAATATAATCACTGTTTCTTTTAAATCAATTTCAGAATAATAACTAAGATAAAGTGCTCTAGTTTTTTGTAAAAATGAAAATATCTCTTATCCTGAAGGTCAATTCAAAGATGAATACCATATAGCAACACATCAGAATTGAAAAATTCAAAATCTTTTCATATATAAACTTTTGGTACAGAATGGACCGCGTTTGTGTTATTTTGTGTCAATTTTTACACATTTTTTCCCATTTTGGTAATAATAATTTCTTTTTCTATTCTTAATTATGGCATATTTTTCTTAAAATGTACAAAACAAATCTAAAAACAACAAAAAAAAAATCCTCTAATCTCCCTTTTTTAAAAAAAAGTTATCACAAGTAGTCGGTTTTCAAAGGGGTCTACGAAAGGTTTGATGTAAAGTAAAATATTTGTAATTCATTTCGATAAAGATGAAAGTTAAAACAAAGTAGTAATGATTTTTGCGTGTTAAAAAATTCAGAGTAAGAATTAAAAATTTTTTTGGGAATACGATTTTCAGATAGGTATATGAAGTACAAGTAATGACAAGCGTCGCGAAGTGGAAGTCGGCCCGATTGTGAACGCGGCCGTCTATGCACGTTTAAATAGGAACGGAATATCGCCGATACATGCAATAACTTGTCTAAAATATGGCACAGTGTAAAGGAGTCGTACATCTATAATCAACATTTTATTTTTCTTTATAGTGCATGATCCCTATATATAAAACGAATGCAACAAAGATTTTTTAGTTTTGTACAGAAAGCGGTATTATTCTTTGAATTGTATGAAGATAAACATCTCATTGATTCTTTGAAAAAAAAATGTTTCTATATTTTAATGCACAAAAGTTATTATTTGAATACATATTACTTCAGTTATCACAATATTTAATAAAACTTTTATACTTCAAGTCAACATTTACTGTTCGGGGCATCACCTTTAAAGGAGGTGGGTAAATATCAGCTTTTTTTCGCCCATCGGCAAATTCATACTATTTATTTTTTTTCTAACACTGATACTCAGTCGAAATGAAAATGTTAGGTTTTTTTCAAAAAAATCTTCCATTAAATAGAGAAAACAGGGAAAAAAAATAGCAATGTTAAACTATTTGTAACAAATGTCTTCGATTATATATCCTTCTCGCTTTCACTGGCTGAATTGTCACTGAACCATCCAGTAGCAACGTCTTGAAGTGTATCAGCATATCCAAGACTTGGTGTTTTTGTCTGAGTGTGATTATGGCGCCAGTATTCCAAGTACCAAAGCACAGATGCGACATGTGCATGTGAGCCAACAACTCTAGCACCAACTTTGCACTGGCAATACCATTCATTGTTTGGATTATGACCTATACCTGTTCTTATCCATATGTTATAAACGTTTGAACTTGTGTGTCGTGATCTCAACTGGAGTCGAACAACTGAGGAATTTTCTCGATTTACGCAAAGAGAGTACAGCAGCCCCGATTGATTAAGGTGTTCGTGAGTGTATGGTCGGTTTTACTTAAGCTGATATATCCCAAGAGTTAAATATATTGTAACTCCTTCCATGTTAATCGCAGAAAATATGGAAGATCAGAGTTTAATAAAGTCCTCATCACCCTTTTTCTTACCCAGTCGATAAGTCTGACCGATTCGCGGACAAGCTACTTTGTTTCGCGTATCACATCAATGCGCTCGATGCACCAGAACAAATGAATGTCAGTTTAAACGCCGTATTATTGTAGTATTTGATAGATCAAAAATATAGTGGTGCTCAAATCGCTTAACAGTTTTTTTTATAATGAAAAAAAAAAGCGCTTAAAATGACAAAACTCAACGAATTAGCCAAGTTTGAAGACTTTTTTATGTGACTTGCTTTTTTCCCCTTACTATTTTAGAATAAAAGTAAAGATCAATACTTAAGTTCCAATAAATATAATAAAATAGCTCCAATAAATACTTTTCATTGTGTACAACTTAGTTATCTAGTCAAGGATGGCACATCTTTCAATTTTTCCACGAGTCCGTAAAAGAGGGGAATCTTAACATTTTATGACACCATTTCATGGAACCCCAAGAACAGTGTTCTTCAAATTGTGTTCCACGGAACTCTGGGTTCCACAAGGCATTCCCAGGGGTTCCACGAGTTACAATAAAAAAATCGAGAAGAAATAAATGTGCATGCAAAATTAATTTACTTTTACTATAAAGTTTGTATAGTTACAAGTATTTAAAGCTCATCCTATTAATTAAAATTGAAAATTTTATTATATATAACTAGCCGTTACCCATCCGCTTCACTGGGTATTTCATGATGTTCTATAAATATATACTGTTTATATATATATTGTTGATATCTAAATCCTAGCATTAGGAATTCGAATGTGTAGAAAAATATACTTATACCTGTAACTGTCACCTCTTGATAAATAAAAGGGGGCAGAACTTATCTAATTTGTATTTTCTAAAAATCTCTAAAATTGAAGTATAGAATGATGTTTGCACTTTCGTAACCCTATAACCAAGTGGATTCCCGCAAAACCAATTTTCGGTGGATCTCTACTCTATAAAAAGAACATGCAAGCCAAATTTCAAGTCTAAATCTAACAGAAAAAAACGAAATTTTTACTATCAGTAATCCCGTTGAGAGTCGTTTTCCAAAATAACAATTCTTAGCGGATTTCAATTCAACAAAAGAAAAATGCAAACCAAATTCCATTATTATAGTCCTTATAGTTCGCAAAAAGGATTTTTTTTGTCAATACGCCCCAGTAACCACTTGCACTCCCAAGAGTTGATTTCCCTCAACATTCTTAGTAGATTCCCTATTCAACAAATGAAACATGCTTAATAAATTTCAAGTATATGGGTCTAATAACTCAAAAACAGGAATTTTTTTCCCATAAATCCTCTTGACACCTCGCAACCCACCTTGGGGTTCAATTTTCGTTTTACTCTTTGTTAGAGGAACTCTATTCCATGAAAGGAACATGCCTACCAATTTTCAAGCAGGTAGATCTAATAGTTTAAAAACGGAAATATTTATCGATTACGCCCCTTAATCTCTCGAAACTTGGTGGTTGATATTCTCGAAACCCATTTTGTAGCGGTTCTCTACTCTACGAAAGGAATCTGCTTACCAAATTTCAAGACTCTACATCTAACAGTTTAAAAATGGGGATAATTATCTATAACGCCCCTTGAGCCCCGCAACGCCACTTGGGGATCTGTTTTCACAAAACCCATTTTTTAGGGGAACTGTACTCTATGAAAGGAATCTGCTTATTAAATTTGAAGACTGTGCGTCCAATAAATTAAAAATGGAAAAAATTATCTATAACGCTCCTTGAATCCCCACAACGCCACCTAGGGCTCGATTTTCACAAAACATGGATCTTTAATCCATGAAAGGCTTCTGATTATCATATTTCAAGACTGTAAGTCCAGTAGTTTAAAAATGAAAATAATTATCTATAACGCCCCTTAAGCCCCGCAACGCCACTTGGGTTTCGATTTTCACGAAACCCATTTTGTAGCGTATATCTAATTTATGAGAGGAATCCGCTTCCAAATTTAAAGACTGTACATCTTATAGTTTAAAAATCGGAATAATTATTTATATCTCACCTTAACCCCCCGCAACACCCCTTGGGGGTCAATTTTCCCAAAACCCATTTTGCAACTGATATTTACTCCATGAAAGAAACATGCCTACCAGTTTTCAAGCTGGTAGGTCAAGTAGTTTAAAAACGAAAATATTTATCTTTTACGCCCCTTAATCCCCCGCAACGCCACTTGGGAGGCCATTTCCCCAAACCCATCTTGTAGCTGATCTCTACTCTATGAAAGGAATCTATTTTTCAAATATAAGGACTGTGCGTCTCATAGTTTAAAAATGGAAATAATTATCTATAACGCCCCCTAAGCCCCGCAACGCCACTTGAGGGTCGATTTTCACCAAACTTATTTTGTAGCTGATCTCTACTCTATGAAAGGAATCTGCTTACTCAATTTCAAGATTGTACGTCGAGTATTTTAAAAATGGAAACAATTATTTATAACGCCCCTTGCGAATCGAATTTCTCAAAAAATCCGTTCTTAGCGAATCTCTACTCCATCAAAAGAACATGTCTACCAAATTTCAAATCTGTAGGTTGAATAGTTCCAGAGATACTGGGAATAATTATCTATAACCCCCTTGAGCCCCGCAACGCCACTTGGGGGTCTGTTTTCACAAAACCCCTTTTGCAGGGGAACTGTATTCTATGAAAGGAATTTGCTTATCAAATTTGAAGACTGTGCGTCTAATAAATTAAAAATGGAAAAAATTATCTATAACGCCCCTTGAACCCCGCAACACCACCCTTGGGTCAATTTTCACAAAACGCATTACATAGGGGATCTTTAATCCAGGAAAGGATTTTGATTATCATATTTCAAGATTGTACGTCCAGTAGTTCAAAAATGGAAATAATTATCTATAACACCCCTTAAGCCCCGCAACGCCACTTTGGGGTCCATTTTCACGAAACGCATTTTGTAACTTATCTCTATCCTATAAAAGGAATCCGCTTACCAAATTTAAAGACTGTACATCTTATAGTTAAAAAATCGGAATAATTATTTATGTCTCCCCTTAACCCCCCGCAACACCCCTTGGGATCAATTCCCCCCCCCTATTTTGTAGTGGATATTTACTTCATGAAAGAAACATGCCTACCAATTTTCAAGCAGGTAGGTCAAGTAGTTTCAAAAAGAAAATATTTATCTCTTAAGCCCCTTAATCCCCCGCAACGCCTCTTGGGAGGCCATTTTCCCCAAACCCATCTTGTAGCTGATCTCTACTCTATGAAAGGAATCTATTTATCAAATAAAAAGACTGTACGTCTGTTAGCTCAAAAATGGGAATAATTATCTATAACGTCCCCTAAGCCCCCGTAACGCCACTTGGGGCTCGATTTTCACCAAACTCATTTTGTAGCGGTTCTCTACTCTATGAAAGGAATCTACTTACCCAATTTCAAGATTGTACGTCGAGTAGTTTAAAAATGGAAACAATTATTTTTAACGCCCCTTAACCCCGTAACGCCTTTTGCGGTGTGAATTTCGCAAAAAATCCGTTCTTAGCTGATCTCCACTCTATGAAAGGAACATGCCTAGCAAATTTCAAGCCTGTAGGTTGAATAGTTCTGGAGATATCGTGATTAGTCAGTCAGTCAGTGAGTGATTCGCTTTTCTCCTTTATATATATAGATAACTTTATTTTGCAAAACTTTTCAAACTTTTGTTATAATATAATAAAAAATTATTAAAACATTTTATCTTTTAAAATATATTTCCTACTTGATTGTGAATATTCTATTGTTTACTATCTCGGGTTTCACGAGATAATTTTATACTCGTTAGTGAGCACAATGTCTTGCAAAAATTAAATAGTTTTCTAAAGGAAAATGCGCCATTTTATATTTGTGGAAAAGGTACCCATAAAGAAGGAGAGGAAACATCTTATCAACCTATCAACAAATTCGGTGTTAAAATTTAAATTTAAGGCAATAAAAGCTTCTAAATAAAAGATGTAAATTCATGCAAAATACGCGGGATTTCTCACTCAGCTATAAACATTTTAATGTCATTCAGAACATTGTGTTTAAGTGAAATATATTTCTCAACGTATAAGTGGCTACAAAAACAAAGTATAAAAACGAATTAAACTCAGAATAAGTAATGCGATTGCATTTAATCTTAATTGACCTAGGCATCGACACCCCAGTTACTGAATGTAATACATAGATAGGTGACACTTGGATCACAAATTAATATTATTAATGAGTAAAATTATATTAAAAAATAAGATTAGAATTTTAATAATAAATGTAGCATTTTCTTTAATTACCTTTATATAAAGTACCTATAACATGTTGATTTACTTTAAATATTATTTTGAAATATATTCTTCGAAGTATGTGTATTGAATGGGGTTCCCGAAAACACTTTCTAGCTCTAGGGGTTCTACGATAGCACTTTCAAGTTCTAGGGGTTCCGTAAGTTGAAAAAGTTTGAAGACCACTTCCCTAAAAAAGCGCTGAAAACCTCCGAGGGGTTGCAGACCATAATTTAAGAACCACTGCTCAATATAATCTATCTCGTTAACTATTTATATAGAATTCGTCAATGATGTTCACTTGTATTGTGGAGTTTTCGAGCTTAATTTGGTTGGATGGAAGAAAAACCTACTGGTAAGATACTATTGGTGTGGAAATTTAGAGATATTCAGATCTGAGTATCCCTGTCTCTATCTCCCTATCTTTGAGTATCCCTGTCACTGTCTCTAACCCTGTCCCTCTTCCTCTCCCCTATTGAAAACTAACTAGCAATTCCGATATTGTTTCGATATAAAGGGGGGGGGATGTTAAATAAATTTCAATTGACATATAAAATAAATATTGGATTTCTTATTTTTCAAATATGTTTTAAAAGTATATCAATTTAATTGATTAAATTTTTGTGCTTTTATATTATGTATTGAAAATTAATTTCAAATGCATATTATTTTAGAGAGAGTGAAAAAAAGCAATCATTAAATAAGAAATTTTGTATATTTGAATGCTAATTTCCTTTTTTTTTTCTATTGCATATATATTCTCTAGTATTTTTCTTGTTTTGTAAGCGTTGGTTTTGCTGTAGACTGTGTTATTGTGTGTGTGTGTGTGGCTCATTAGACTTTACTTAAAAAATAAACACTCTCTCGTTATTAGAGCGTGTTTTTTTCTGTTTTTTTTTTTAAAAGTGTCTAAATTAATTTTTTACTTAGAAGGGTTTCTATCAACATTCAAGAGTATATTTATGCAAAATAAAATAAAATTAAATATCCTTCCCGAAAACGAAACGAACATTTAAGTACAGAAAAAAATTAATAACTATTAAGGAGGGGATTTTTTTAATTAAAAAGATGACAAAATTATATTTTTAACTAATTTGAAATCGGTTTGCTAAGTATTGCCACCAAATACTTATAAATTTTCTCCAAGTTGGGGTTATAACATTATATTGGCCGCCAAAATTCTATTTGGCGTGATTTCGAAATCGCGCTAAAACGGATAGTGGACCAACTTCAAATAAGTTTACTACAAACTATTATTGCTAATTTGTCTTTATTTATTTAAGATATGGATCTAAATCATTTAGAAAAAATTTTTTAAAAAAACAGTTAAAATTTTGAGAAGGCACTTTTTTTTTTGGTGATTTAAATTCCTGCAGGTTCCCCCAAATTAATTGCCCATTGTTAGTGCCGCAACGATACAAAACCAAAAAATAATGAACAAGGAAATAGCACTTAAAATCTATATATTTATTTAAAAAAGAACATCAGCTTTATATAACAATCAGTTCCCAATAGTCTTTATAAACACATAAGTGAAATATATTTAATCATTGTTAAAAGGAATAACTTTCAAATGCACTTATACCATGTGATTCGTTTTGAAAATTTCTGTTTATTTTGCATTAAAGGGTTATAGAGAATTCTTCTTACTGTATTATATACAATTGTAAATTCTGTAAAACTTTTTTCTAAAAAAAATTTATTTTATTTCATTGTTCTTTACTCTTATTCTCACAGATGAAAATGTGGAACATTAAGAAAATCGGTGAGTGAATGGTCAAGTTAAAAAAAAAAGGAGCTTACGAAGAAATGATCAAGATTTGACTTTGGGCAATTAATGATTTAAATTTCAAATTTTTCATGTTTAAGGTATCTGACTACCATAAAATTGTGAATTTTGCCAAAAATTGACAATTTTTTTTAATGATTTTATTTTATAGACCATCTTATTTGCTTTATAAAAATACCAAGTTTATTATTTTCCGTTCACTAGAACAAAAACTACAAGTGTTTTAGTAAAAGCAGATGTGCGATTGCTTTAAGCTGTCATACTTTTAAAAAAACACACATTTCGAGTCAAACGCATTTTAAATGCTCAAACGGTCAGCAATTGCTAAATATTTTGAAAATAATAATTTTCTGAAATATTTTGTGTATGTTCTGTATAATAGTAAAAGTGTTTTAACCTTCAGATTTATCAATCAGTGTTTTATTACAAAATTTATAGTTCCTTATGCTAGTATAATCACTGTTTTTTTTTAAGCAATTTCATATAATAACAAAGATAAAGTGCATAGTTTTTGTAAAAATTAAAATATCTCTTATCCTGAAGGTCATTTGAAAAATGAATAACATAGCAACACTCCAGAATTGAAAAATTGAAAATTTATTCATAAACTTTTGGTAAAGAATATGCCATGTTTTCGATATTATACATAAATTTTTAGCAATTTTTTCCCATTTTAGTAATAATAATTTAATTTTATCTTCTTAATTTTAGCATATTTTTCTTAAAACGTGCAAAACAAATCTTAAAACAACAACAAAAAAATCCCCATATCTCTATTTTTTTTTAAAAAAAATTGTCTCAAGTAGTCAAATACCTTAATATAAGAAAAATTCGGGTTTTTTTAAAACTTTTTATGTCTTATATAAATATTTGTGAATTTTTAAAGCTATAATTAAGAATTATTATATAAATGACCGAAAAAAAACATGCTTTCGATCTTGCTTTGTACTTTAATTTTATATTACTGCTATTTTAAAAATAATGGTCTGAATTCATGACGGTCATGTGATAAAGACGATCACGTGTTCGGACTTAATTCAAAACTGACATCAAACTAACTTGTTTTTGTTGTGTTCTATTTTTAAAACTTAGATAAAATTTCAAATTTCATGTTACAGGACTGTGTGAGGATCTGAAGGTCTGAGCCTCAATTTCCGATTTCTTGACTATCTTGAGATGATGCATGATATGGGCTAATGGACACCTGCAATTTAGAAGTGCGTAAAACCCTCTGAGACTGGAGTCTGTACTAGGTTATATCAATATTTAATAAAAGCAGAAATAATTATGGGATAACATTATATATATATATATATATATATATATATATATATAGATCCTGTACCACTAATATAGGCGCCCCTAGTAGAATAACTGGGATAATCAATAGCAGTCTTAATTTCTCCTCTTATTTATTTCAGATTAGTATTTCCTATCAGTTTGTTTTTCTTACCAGATTATCATGCGTGCAGTTGTCATGATGACTAAATGGTTCTAGAACATCCCTATAGCACATTGAGTTCTTCCTCCGACTAAATAATTGATATTCATGGAGTTGGGAAAAGTTCTGGCTTAACCTTGGAGATGATAGGGACGTCTTAAGGTAGGGTCCAACTGGGCCCGGGCCACAATGGGAGCCTCGTCTTGTTCTCAACTCAGCCTTAATAGGGTCATGATTCGAATCATTTCAATGGTCAAATGTTGTTTCCGCTTATATTCTCCGAAAAACTGAAAATTTCGGACGATATGTCATCTACATGTGATGACCATCAATTATGTTTAGGCCTAGCCTGCCACCATACACCATAATTACTCATTCAGTTAAAGGCGGCAGTCAGTCGAGCCGGTATGTGCGATTGTAAGTCATGTATACTTATTTGTTTCGGCTTATTGTTTGTACGAGTACTTCACAACATATGATATGTACTGTCTACTTTTATAGGCCGTAAGTGGGGCCTATATTTGTGTAGAACCCCAGGGCCTTCTTTTGAGCAAGGGCCCAGGGCCTTAAGAAGTCTTAAGACGTCTCTGAGAGATGTTAAGATTTACGTTGATTATGTGAAAAGGCTTTTGTGTGTGCTGAGTTTGAGGAAAATGCTTCTGAGATGTTGGGAACTTCATTCTGGAAATTTTGTAACATACTGATGTTGGGTATGAGACCTTTGATGGGCGATTTCTGCTTTTGTCCTACTATGTCAGGGTTCAACTTGAGTTTTGGATCTTATTCTTAGTTTATTTCTCTTTTGAGTGGTTTTCAAACTGTCTTCCACACCACACCAACGGGAGGACGTTTGAGCTCTGGACAGATTTAACGTGTATCACTCCCCTACACGGCGGATTTTAATTGGTACTAGGCTCAAACTCATGACACGCCGGCCACGAGTCTGTTACCTTGACTACTAGGCTACAGTGGCCTCTTTTTCAGTGGGTCGGTGCGCACCCGTGCTCGGCGAACCGGACGTCTGCAATCATGCAGATTGCAAGCTCGCTTCAATGACCGTTCTTTTACTGCGGGCTGTGGTCATGGTCTCGGACTCGTGGCTGGCATGTCATGAGTTCGATCCTAGTACCACTGAAGGTCCGCCTTGTAGAGGGGTTGATGTACATTAAACCTGTCAAGGCTCAATGCGTGGTGTGAAAGCTCAAAAAGAGAGGTTCCAGCTTAGGTGTCGTCCTCGTCACTTGACTTTGGTTCAAAATTACGAGGTCGTCGCCAATAGCCCTCGTGTTGCTTTATAATGAGACGTTAATAAACACTCACACACTCGCGAACAACATTTAAATCTTGATTGATTGATTTCAATTTACGTCGCCCTGTGAAGCAACACGAGAGCTATTGGTGACTGACCTCGTAGTGGCCACGGTACCCAAGTGGTCAAGGTATCAGACCCGTGGATCCCAGTCCCGGTCATCGATCCCAGTACCACTGAAGACCTACCGTGTAGGGAGCTATGCACGTTAAATCTGTCGGAAGCTCAAACGTCCTCCCGTTGGTGTGGTAATAGGAGAGGGGGTGCCAGCTTAGGTGTCGTCCTCCTCACTTGACCATTGTTCAAAATTATGAAATCCATCGCCGAAAGCCCTCGTGTAGCTGAACAGTGCGACGTTATTATTCACTCACTCACAGACGGACCTCATAATTTTGAACCAAGGTCAAATGTCGAGGACAACACCTAAGCTGATCTAGTCCCTCTCCAAAATTTAAATCTTGCACAAACCAAGCAAGAAATATGAAAATAACGAAAAACATGGTGTAGGGAGGGGGGGGGGTAGCCTGATGGTTATCGTCACGGATTCGTGGGCCACATGGTAGAAGTTCAAATCCTTGTGTTACTGATGACCAGCTGTGTAGAGGCCGATACACGTTAAATCTGCTGAGGCTGGTTGTCCTCTCTTTGGCGTGGCATTGAAAATCAGAAGAGGGGGCAGCACAGGTGTCGTCTTCGTCATTAGACCATGATTCTCAAAATTAAGAGGTCTGTCATCAATGGCCATCGTGTGGCTTTGCTGTGCGACGTTCATAAACAATTGTGAGCAACATTTAAATCTTGACCGATTGAATGGTTACGTCTATTGGGGACGAACCTCAAAGCACTGAACCATGGTCAGTAAGTGAGTGAGCGAATATTAACGTAGCACTGTTCAGCTACACGAGGCGACGGATCTCGTAATTTTGAACTATGGTCAAGTGGCGAGGACGACATCTGAGCTGGCCCCACACTCCAAAATTTAAATCTTGAACAGAACAAGCTAGAAAGGTCAATTAGGGAATGAGAGATTTTTATCTCACTATAAGAATGGGGGCTTTTTGGAACGGACCTCGTAATTTTGAACCTTGGACTAGTGACGAGGGCGACACCTCCTCTTCTAACGTCTTAAGGCATGGGCCAATTGGGCCCAGGTCTAGGGCCTCGACCACAATGGGGGCCTCTTCTTGTTTTCGACTAGGCTTTAATCTGATCATAATTCGAATAATTTCAACGGTCAAATGTTTTTTCCGGTTGTTTTCTTCGAAAAACTGAGAATATTGGACAATATGTCGACTGGCTACATGTGAAGACAGTTGTCCATGTATTGGCCTAGGCCTACCACCATTCACCATCATTATTTAATTCAGTTAAAAGGTTGCAGTCGGTCTAGCCGGTTTGTGCAATTGTAAGTCATGCGCATTTATTTGTTTCAGGTTATAGTTCGTACGAGTATTTGACAACGTATGTTATGTACCGTCTACTTTTAAGGGTTATAGGTAGGTCTTACATTTGTGTAAGGGCCTACTTATGCGTAGAGGCCCAGTGCCTAAAGAAGTCTTAAGACGTCTGAACACCGACCCTGAACACCAACGGGAGGGCATTTGAGCCTCAACATATTAAACGTGCATCGGCCGCCTTTGCACGGTGGGTCTTCAGCGGTACTAGGCTTGAACTCATGACACGCCTGCCACGAATCCGTTACTCTCACCTCTAGACTTCCACGGCCACGCAAGAAAGATCAAGAAATACGATAAAAAATGTAAGGAAAAGACGGAAGATTCTTAAAAGTATACATTACATGTTATTCTAAATATTACTTAAAAAAGTTTTTGAAGTGAAACTTCTTTGCGCACGGGAGTGAATGGGAAATTTGTTCAGTTTTGCGTAACAGTGAAAAAGCGAACGGAAGTAGTGATTCCGCCCCCCTCCATCCCTCCGAAACGTCGCCATAATGAGGAGATAGCGAGCGGGAGGAAAAGAGAGAGGGGGTATACCACGTGACTTGCGTCATATCTGTGAAAAAGTTGAACGATTTCTAAAGGGTTATGGATTGGGGCATCTTGATGTTTGGACTAAAAGCGCTTAAATATTGGAGATATTAAGGGAGTATGCTACTCGTAACGAACTCGTGTGGCGTATTTTCGCAGTTTTTATGTGACAAAAAAACGTACCATTTTCAACGAATAAACGCACCCAAAATATTACCATTATGTGGCTCTTCCCATTACGGGAGTGTCTGGGACATTGTGTATATGTCACTAACGTTCACGCCAGAATTGTTACGGATAGCGTCTTGTAAACAAACACAGAGACTTCTATGAGTGATGCATTTTTATATTATTAATTTTTATTTCCATTGAATTAAAATTAATTCTGGTCAGAATGGCTAGAGCCAATGCAAAAAGAGTTTCGTGCAGGGGGGGGGGGGAGGAAAACTAGTAGCAAGTCCAGGCGAAAGTCTATATATCACCAGGTAGTTCTGTCGCAGTTTTTATCATCTTTATCCATAAAGTTTTAGTGCTGTACACATCAGAGACTGCTGCAATCATTGGATCCGATGATGATTAAAAGCGGATTATCTAACTGGAGACTTTAATGTTAATTTTGCTTCAGAAGAAGCAAAGCCACTCATTCAATTCTTGAAACAGACACTGAATTTGGCAATGAATACTGATTCTGGAGAAGGAAAAACAATGTACGAAACCACGATTGATGCAGTTTTCTCACATTTTCTTGATTGACTACAATCGAGGATTTTTATATCCTACTTCAGTTACCACAGATCTATTGTTTCTTTCTTAGAAAATGATGATGCAGAAAATTGAATAAAAATATTTTCATATAATAAATGAAGTTCGAATTTTATTTGATTAAAGTAAGTTCTCTCAGCAGTTTAATATAATTACATATATTCCTGCATTTACGGTCAACGTCGCCAAAGAAGTTTCACTTCTATTGCGTGGCTTTTCACGTTTTCTTTTAACTTCCGATGGAAAAGTTTAGAGATTAAGATTTAATCCGGAGCGGTTGCGTGGGCCCTGAGTCACCCCAGGCTCACGAAACCGTTTATTCTGGGAAAACTGTTTATTTGATACCAAAGATCTTGACAGTATCATTCTATGTGACAGTCCTCATGGAAACTAAAATGTATTTGTAACATATCTCCCTCTTTTTTGGGAGAATAAAGCATTTTGTTTTCTTTTTACTTTTGTAAATATTCTCCCACATGTGTCACATTACTGTTGGTGTCAATATCCTTAGGTCCTTATTCAAAAACTAGGTCCACGAAGCGGTCATTTATTCTTGATCAATTTCACGCCTAACATAAATTTATTGAGCCTCTAAGAACCTTATTTCTTCTTAGAAAATAGAAATAGTGCCCAATTTACTTTTACCCAAATGCAAGCGCATGGGGCACAGAGTCACCCCAGGCTCACGAAGTCGTTAATTTTGGGAAAACTGTTTATGACCTTAACAGTATCCTCCTATAGGACAGTCTTCGTGGAAACTAAAATGTATTTGTAATATATTTCCTTCTTTTTTGGGCGTGGCATACGTTTTTTTTTTTTTTTTTACAGTTTTAAGGTACTTGTTTGGACTGAGTTCTCCACGCAACCACTTTAGTTTCAAGATATTTTCTATGAGCATGCTAGATATTTTTCCCCTGTGAACAACTTAATAATTTTGATTGCTGTGTTGTACGACTTATTATGGTTTATACATGTAAATGAGCAACAAAAAAAATAAATAAAGAAAGAAAGAAAGAAAAGGTATTGAAGGAAGTTGAAACTGATCAAGGAAGGGAAGAACCTGCTGAAATAATGGATATTAATCATGATAATGAAAGTAAATTTGAGAAAAGCTGTGAACATTTTAGTTGAAAGGAAAATTTTCAAATGCTACCTAAAAGACTCCATGAAGAAAAAATAGGAAGCCATAAGTGTACCACAAGACATTTCGCCCTGTCAAAAAAGACACAAGCAAGAAAAAGTTCAACATGATATTTGTCGATCATCAAAGGACAATAAAACAAAATATCAGTGCTGGATTATCCATTGGGGGCCCGGGACCCGGATAAACTAGACTAAACCAGATTTTCTGGTTACAAATTTCGACCCTTCAGTACCATATAGGCCTGTAGATCTTCTGCGCCCAGGGCCCGAAATGAGCTTAAATCGTCACTGCAAAATATTGTAGTTTTGCCTGAAAATAACATTTCTATATTGTTTGCGAAAAGTGTCTGTGATTTGTGTCCTTTATTAAAGTCACTCACATTTTTGAAACTTCTTGGTTCAATTTGATTGAAACTTTTTTTTTCTTAAATTATAAAAAAAAAATGAAAAGTCCTTAAAAGTAAGACTTCTTTTTCTTAATTAAGTTGTTCACTGGAATTACGATTTCTGTCGTGTGAAATAAAAGGTTTGGGGTGATTCAGTCACCCCGCGTGACCATTAACGTTAGTGTCGAGTACGCGCCTGCTCCCGGATAAATAACCAGAAATGAAAAAAAAATTTAACCTTAGTCATTTAAAACTCTAAGTGGTCTTCAAACTGCACTTTGACCTTCTGCGACACGACTGAGAGAAAATGCACAAATTGCAATACTTCAGAATAATCTTATTTCGGTCACGTGCTCAGAGAATTTTGCTGAAAGTAATCCATTTTGTGAAGATAGTAGGATTCAGGGATTGTTTTTGTCTCGAATCTTATCTATTAAAACCTGTTTGTCAATTATGCTGGTTTTAAAAGGCAATGATAAATATTAATAAACTACAACCCCGTATATAAATAAGTTTACTTCCTTTCTAGATATGATAAAAGTTTCTAAGGAAAAAAAATTAATGCATTATTTCTGTAAGTATATTAAATCAGTTTTCATTTATAATCCTTGTTTAGCGGGTATTTTATCTACTAAGCTACCGCGGTCACTTCAACTGATCAGGAGCATTTAGTAAATAATTAAAAACACACATCTCTCTCTCTCTCTCTCAACAGGTGGCATTTGAGTCTCCTTTTGTTCAATTAAACTATCAGTTGAAACAGGGTTAGTCGAACGTTCGTCGACTGTCCCCCCCCCCTAATAATAATAAAAATACTAGAATTTTAAAAAAACCTAAAATAATAATAATTATTATTATTGATACAGAATTTTAAAAAAAAACACTCCAAATACTGGAATATAATAAAATATTAAATAAAATTAAAAACCAAAGTAATAATAATAATTACAGAAATTAACAAAACACTCCAAATAATGGAGTAAAATAAAAATGTTAAATAAAAATAAAAACCAAAATAATAATAATAATAACTACAGAAATTTAAAAAAAAACATTCCAAATAATGGAGTAAAATAAAAATGTTAAATAAAAATAAAAACCAAAATAATTAACAACATAATAATAATTACAGAAGTTTAAAAAAAAAACACTCCAAATAATGGAGTAAAATAAAAATATTGAATAAAAATAAAAACCAAAATAAGAATAATAATAATAATTACAAAAATTAAAATAACACTCCAAATAATGGAATAAAATAAAAATATTATTTTTAGTGAGTGAATGAGAGTTATATTCATGTCGCAATATAAGACAACACGAGGGATATTGGCGACTGACCTTGTAATTTTGAACCTCACTTAACTGACGAAGACGGCACCTGAGATGGCACCCTCGATCTAATTACCACACAACAACTGGAGGACATTGAACCTCGACATATCTAACGTGCATCGGCTTCCAGTAGCTCCTGGACTCGAATCCACGACACTCCGGTGACGAGTTATTTACCATAACCATTAGGATACCGCGCCCAAAAAACGTAAGTTGCAACCAGGGTTTAAAGGAGGTGTCGACTGTGTATACCTCTCCCCAATAATAGTAAAATTTAAAAAAAAAACACTCCAAAATAATTATAGAATTAAAAAAAAACGCACTCCAAAATAACAGAGTAAGTTAATGCTAATTTCATCGGGAAATATTCTTGATAAAATAAAATAAGGGTTCATAATAAATAGATCAAGTCTAAATTCTTTAACGCACAGTTGTAAATTTTTTAAACTCCCCCCCCCCCTTCCCCCCATAAATATAATCGGAATTAAAAAAAAAAAAAAAAAAAAAAAAAAACCCTCCTAAACAATAAAAAAAAGGAAATAAAATAAATTTTATCGGGAAATATTCTTTTTATAATTAGGGTCCATGATAAATCAAGACTCAATTCATAATGTGTATTTTTTAAAATTTCCCCTCCCCCTTCAATATTAAGAAAACGGGTTTTAAAAAAAAACAAAATTTAAAAAAAAAAAAAACACTCTAAACCAGTGAGGGCTTCTCAAACTTTAAATTTTGGCGACCCAATTTTCAATCATAATTTTCATCTCCCCCCCCCCCTTATATAACGACAATGTATGGAATGCAAGAAAAAAACGCTTTTATGTTAAAGCTACTATACGTGACCTTATTTATAAACTATACAAATCATCAATATAAGCATTCAATTTTGTACATGTTACTTTGAAGTAATAAGTATTTTAAGTTATTTTTTAATGATAAGATAAGGTATCACATGTTACTTTTTCAATTCTTACTTAGTTCATTCTCTCTATTTATTTATATATATATTTATCTTGGGTAACCTTTACTGCTCCATATCCCACAGAAGAAAAAAAATTATATTTATCTTTTGTTCAAATTTCCAATTGTTAATAAAATACTTTCTATTGATCCAATCAAGTTCAAATAAATTTTTTAAAATTGTACTGGATGACACTAGATGTTAATACAGATTTTTCAAATATTAATTCATTAATTTCCGATTTTCGACGCCAACTTAGATTTGTCTCCATTGTTATAACAATGTAACTGTTAAAACAATTACAAAAGTTGGCGTCGAAAACCTGTTTTTCAGCCAACTTTGTGCATTGTTACAACATTGCAGACAAATTATGCTCTTTTTTCAATTCCTACTATTAGTTCACTCTCTCCCTATATACATACATATCTTGTTCAAATTTTTAATTGTGAAAAAATATTTTCTACTCATCCATTAAAAGTAGGAGTTGACTTAACAATTTTTTTTTTATTACTTGCTAGTAATAGGATAAGTATAACGTTACTTTTCCTACTTTAGAAAGTATTTTGTTTTGCTCCATTTCAGTAAATTAATAATTTTATCTTCAACTTTTCGATATGCTCGCATCCCCCATGTGGGATTATCATGCCCCCCCCCAAACGGGTGTGACCCCCAGTTTGAGAAATGCTGCTCAAGATTAATCATTGAATAAGAGAAAGTTAATTTTAAGAAATTATTTCCTGCAAAACAAAGGTCTATGGTAAATCAAGACTAATATCTTCTAAAGTGTACCAAGACATTATACACATTCAAAAAATCGATTTTTCAATTTTAGTATTAAAAAATAGGGCATATTTTTCTGAATCTAAAAATGTATAACTCTTATATGTTCGTTGATAAAATAACCTTAAAATATGGAAAAAAGTAATTGACAAAAATGTAAGCAAACATTTACAAATGTTTTTTTTTTTTTTTAAATTTCTCTCCAAAGCATAATTTTTTTGCTTTTCGGAACACTTGAAAGAAAACAATGCACTATATGGTTCTAAATTTTTTATACATCTATACAGTATACCCGTTCATATAGTGAACTAGTTTTTTTTAATCGAAGTAGTACACAGTTTTTTTTTTTATTTTAAATAGTTCTATGTATGAAAAGAGGGAAAAATAAAAATTTTCACATTTACAAAGTTTTATAATTTTTTCAAAAAAACTATCTTAATATTTCACAAAAATGGATTCATTATATTTTGTGTATAGTTTTATACGTGTACAAAAAATATTAACCAAATTAAGTTCTTTTTTTAAGAAAAAAATAATGTTATTTAAACATAAGCATGAATTTTGAGGTCTCAAAAATTTCATCCAACTAAATTAAACAGAAGGAAAAAAAAAAACTAAAAATTTTTTTTAAATATTTCTACAGAATGATCAAAATATCTTTGATAAGATCACAAGAAAATGTAAGCTCTTTTGGAATTTTTGAACATATATGTCATATAAACAAAGAGGCTTATTTTTGGCATTTTACTTTTATGTGTATTTTTCAATTCCTACTTGTTGGTTCACAATCGCCCTACATAGATATATATCTTGTTCAAATTTTCAGTCATTAATAAAATACTTTCTAATCATCGATTCAAGTTCAAATACATTTTTTTAAACTTGTAGTGGAGGACACTTGATGTTAATAGTTTTTTCAAATATCAACTTATTAGTTAAACGAAATAATTGAACAAACAAACAAAAAAAAGTCCTAGCACCACCATATAGGAGGAAAATCGCTTTCTATTTTGCCACTTAATATTGTGATTCTGTCATATGTATACACATTTTTCTTTGTTGACCTAAGTAGGCACTGACTAAAAAAAGTTTTTTATATTACTTGTTTAAATTAATATTTCACATGTGCTGTGATTGGAAAAATACGAGTGCCAAAAAAATGTAAAGCTCAAATGCTGTTTACTTCCAAAACGAGAAGCATCGATTTTGTGCCGAACACGTCACAAATACAAGTTCGCACCCAATAAAAATCATCATAACTTACATCCAGTCTGTATACATCAAAATAGGAAGACACAAGTTTTTTTCGATACAATAATTCATCTATTGCGCAATATATGCAAAATAACCAAACCAACAACAGCGCACATGATCGAACGTTATTCCTTCTGGTTTACTAACAGAAGTTGGCGAAAAGTTCGCCTCAGAGATGGCGAAAAAAAAAAGCCTGAGCGAGAGAGATAGGAACAGTTTAAAACCACGTGGGCGAAACAGCGCAAGCGTGACACCGCTCCTCGTCTCCCCCTCCCTCCCGTGTAAGGTTTTGCCATTTGCGTGAACAAAAATATACTATCAGACAGCTGTTCTGTCGGTAATGCAGCGCGCATGAGCTAGTCGAAAAGAAAGATTTGCCGAAGTTGTGTCTCTTTCATTGGATGTCCTACGTACGACTCGCGCGTGGTGTCCGTCCCCCCTTCACATCTTGTGCCAGCCGGTCGCAGTAATCAGTTCTAGAAAAGTTTTCCCTCGCAGACGACGAAGAATATATCCAGCCGCCGCCGCTCGGAACACTGAAAGTTCGGAAAGTTTGTTAAACGCTGTGGCATCATCATTCTATTCGTTTTTCCCCATTGTGATAATCAAAGGATCTGTGATATTTATTAATTTTTTTTGTTTTTCATTCTTTTTGTAAATATATATATATTTAAATTTTATTTCGTTTTTTTTTGTATAAAAGAAAAGGATTATATTTATAAAACGAAGAAGGAGTTGTGAATAAGTCTCTGCTGAACGAGCGGCGTTTTTTTTTTTCTTCGTTTTCTTTTTACTGTAATCGCTGGATTATTACCTGGACTCGACGATGTCGGACATTATGGAGCAGCAGTTAGTGACGGCGAACAATATACAACAGAAAGATACGACTTACACAAAGATTTTTGTGGGAGGGTTGCCCTACCATACCACCGACAAATCCCTGAGGCAGTTTTTCGAGGCATTTGGTGATATTGAAGAAGCCGTGGTTATCACCGACAGACAAACTGGAAAAAGCAGAGGATATGGCTTCGTAAGTAATTTTATTTTTATTCTGTGTTATTTATGACATCTTTTGAAGTTTCCATTATTTAAATTTATCAAACAATCTTGCTATATATACTACAAATTGAAAAGGGACATGGTACAATTTATAGTGAAATCTTTGATTTAAAGATTTATTCTTTTTTTATGTGTAATTTATGAAAAACGCTAAACAGTTTTTGTGCTCAAAATACTAAAAATATCAAACCATTTAGTTTTTGAAAGAAAAATTCAAAAATGTTTTGAGAGGTTTTATAAAATGCTACTCCTCCTACAGTAATTAGTACATGAAATTTGATTTACAAGTACTTTGAACTATGTTTTGCAAAATTTGGTATGGGTTTTCTGCTATCATGAATGATGTATGTAAAATACTTTTTATGAATGTTTATTGAAAATTTCTTAAAATGTATAAATTTTAAATTCAAATATATATTTTTTTAAAAGAAGTGTTGCTTTGATTCAAAACTTCATATCAAAATTATTGCATATACTAATGACAATTTGTAAAAAAAAATAAAAGCATTTGGCACAATAGGAAAAAGTCTTAGCATTTTAAATAAAGATAAACTAGTTATTTTTTTCTTTCTAAAATAAGTTTAAAGTTTTTGCCATTGGTATGTGAATAAAAACGAAGATCAGTTATCATAGCTGGATTTTTTTTTATAAATGAAAAGCTTTCAAATTTTGTGAGATTGTAGAAAATATATAAAGAATATTTTAGACTAAAAACATTTTATTTTCATTTTTGACCGATTTTTATTAATTGAATCATATCGTCTCCCGTTATACCATACTTTAAGTATAATTATTTTTACATCTTGGGTTCAATCGCGCAGTTTTTAACTTTTTGATTTTTGTAATAAGCAAAGTGGATTGAAAATTTTATTACTTTTTTCTCCTGTAATGGAGTAAATATTTTGCATATATTTCAACTATCAATAATTTTTAGTTTTCTTTATATTCTTGTTAAATTTTTTTACTTTGCCATATTTTTCTTATTCTTTGAATTAGTGGTACTTGATTAATTTATTTCATCTGCAATATGAATTTGTTGAATCGATATTTCAATTTTATTTGTCATCAAGCTACAATTGCTTTATATTTGAAACCCCAATAACAATTGGACTGATCTGTATTGACATAAACGAAAATAAATCATTGATTGTGATAACCGCAACGGTGATTGTTATCAAGAAAAATGTCATTTTTAATAACAAACTTTTTTCGTACTATGTTCTTCCTTTGTAGATGTTTGATAAGATATTTATAAATTGACAAGCTTCAATTATACACTATAGTGTTATTTCTTAAACTTAATTCTTTATGTATGTTATTATAATAAAAAACCGTAAATAAATATTGAAACTCCTTAAAAGATTTTCAATAGTCGTAGATTAAAACATCTTTTAAGAAGTACGAAATATGTACGAAATTTATCAGTGAGAAGCTAAGTAAAATGTTACACATCAAAATGTAATTAAAGAAAAATTATATCGAGATGTGTGTGTGGGATTCGTGCTAACATGAAATGAAACCTGTTAAATGACTTCGTAGTATTCACTTTTTATGGCCTTGATAACTGATTAAGATAGAAATTCTTATTTTGAATCAGGTTTTGGAATCAAAACTACTTTTAACTGATTGTATGGCTTCAAAGTTATTCATAAATTTATGATTTCCCGTTTCATTTCCCCCCAGAAATGCTGAATAATAAATTATGTCCAAAGTAAACAAACAATATGAGCAAAAATATCTTTATGAATTATTCATAGCCCTATTTCTACAATGTGTATATTTTATACACTATCATAGCTTATAAGCAATCATGAAATTAGTTTATAGTGAAGATACTTTCGAACATCTGTCATAAAAATATTTATATTTTTTATGTACTTTTTTAAAATCTTTATTTTAAAATTTTTTTTTGTTTTTTTTTTTGAGAAGCAGGTAAAAAAATAACCATTTAACTTGGATTTTATCATCTGTAGTTTATACTAACAAGAAAAGACCTTTGATAATGTTGTTTAGTTTGTATGTAGATTAAATCAAAGTTTGTAAAAAAGCGTATGGAAATGCTACAGTGAAATCTCACACTAAAAAACATTCGAAAATATACAAAAAAAAGCAAACTTTTTAACTATCCGCCGACTTTCTCTGTTTCAATATTGCCTTCAAATACCCACAACAGTCATGGCGGAAATCAATGAGTTAACTTCGAATATAATAATTTACGATGTGATAAATACTGACTCGTGATCGAAACAAATTAAGGAAACTGTAATCAAGATTCGAATCAACTCTGAAACTGCTTATCTAATATTGCATTTTATGTGACGAGAAACGCTTTGTCCAGGTCAGCAAAACCCAATTGGTGTTTTTCAGTAAAAGTTTCGAATATCTGTTTCAGATGCTGTGCGTTTGAATATTTTTGATCGGTAACTGAAGTACCTCGTCACCGATTTCACATTGAGTGCGTTGTTTACTCAACCAAAACAAAATATAGATCGACATTTACCAATAAATCAATTAATTCTGCGTGGTTTAGTCTTGAATCAAAAGTAGCTTGAAAAAAAATCTGGCTATTTTTTTTCGTGTTGCATTCATTTTTAATCGACTGTTAGTATAATATTTTGTGTTTATAGAATCAGGTATTGAACGTTGAAATTCTCAGTAATTGCAAAAAACTTATTTGTAATTTTGTTTGAATCGGAATATGTAATTTCGGCGAGATTTTTGTTTTACGCAGAGGAAAAGGCAATTCGTCTGTAGTAGGGGTGGGCAACTTGTTATAGATTGAGGGCCACATTGTAGAAGCAGAAGGTACCGGAGGCCCGCACCTTTTTATGATAAACATCCTTTTTTTATAAGCTTCACTTGTTTGTAACGGAATCTTTGAACTCGATTTTTACACACTTTAAAAGTTAAGATTAGAAATTTTGCTCACTTGTCCAGGACCGATGGCAGTACAATAATTTAATAATTTTGTTCCATTGTCCTGATCAGGATCATCAGGATTGACGATTTCCCATTTTCAGATCCCATCCCGCATCTGGCGACTAGTTTCAGATCCCATTTCCAGATTTGGCGACTAAAAGATTGGTCACAACTTAGTTCCATTAACTATAAAAGGGTGTTTTTTAGTTTTTTTAAACTATTCCATTAAAATGATTGCATTCATTCGAAAACTTTGGATCTCAGAAAAGGTGTTAAGTGTTCCAAAGAAATCAATAAATATGTTAAATAAAACAGCGTCAGTTTTATTCGATTTTTTTATGTGCTAATTTCATATCTGTACTTGCGCGCGAGCACATTTAATTTTTAAATCAGTTTAATGAGACAAATGTACCCTATCGTTCTTGCATTTTATTTTATTTTTTAAATCAGGAGGAGCTCGTTGAAATACTCAATGCATCCTCCAAGAAAAAATCGGACAACTTGCACCTATATTTAATATTGTTAATTTTTATACAAGAAAAACCTTGTTTAAAAAATATGCTGATCCAAATGTATAGAACATCTATTTGGTTTTCTGACTGTCTTGATGGGGGATCGCTAGTTGCTCGCCCCTGGTCTATAGCGTTGACGTTTCACTTGGTTAGGAAATAGGTTTTATATATTTAAAAAAAAATGGTTGTGTGTGTGTGATAAATTTAGTTATGTCTCTCAAATAAAAGGTGAAGGACACTGTCGAGAATTCTTCATGGGGGAGGGGAGGTACCTCTCACTTCATTTCATATATCAAAATTTAAAATTTTATTTTTTATCTTCAAGGTGAAAATGTTTTGAGAATGAGGTTTTGAATATTTTTTCTATGAAGGAAGTGTTAATTTTATTTGAAGTGATCTTATTAAAATGTCAATATACAGAGAGTAATCCTATTTGGGGGCTTCATTGCTTCGATACGCCACTGGAGGCAAACAATTGTTATTCTAAACTAGATAAAGTGCATCCAAGTCTATAAACAAAATCTACAATGGCTACGAACGTATTAATCGCGTAAAATTGACCTTTAAAATTAATAAAGACTAAATCTAAATATTATCTCTTCAGTTTTGAAATATTTTCATTTACTACTCAACAGATTTGAGCATATTTATCAAAATATTAATTCACAAATTAATCAACAGTATAAAATCTTTAACTATTGGGTCAACATTTTGGTAAAAATTTATCTGTATCACCTCTTTTTTTATGTGAACAATGTGATAGCTGTTTAATTATCCTACTGGAGTTTATTATCAGAGTATATGAAAATTATATAACCAGCTTCTTCGATACTTGAAAAATTTCTTGCTCTTTAACGCAGAATATTATTAAAAAAAAAAAAAAAATCAAATAGTCATAGTAACTTGTTTTCTTTACAAGTATGAGAAATATTTCGCAAAAATTAATTAAAATTTAATTTGCAGCTTTATTTTTCATTTCATAACTTTAAAAAAAAAGGCGAAAAAGAATGGTTATTAATTGGAATTTGTAACCAATTTCTGATACTTGTTCTTTCATTCTTCGCCCGCTATGTACGGCAAATAATCTCGATCTAATAATCACATTTTTTAGAGAAATAACAATGTAGAAAAAATTTTTGAATTAGGTTTCGGTGAAAACCAGTTTTTATTAAATATGTATTTTAATAAATTTATTAAATAAGTATTTTAATAAATTTCAAAGCAATTAGGTAATGGATGCATTTTAGAAGCTGTATCTGGATTGCATCTTTAAATATCTATGAAGATTGCTTTATAGTTTTCTTTAAATTAAAAATCAATTCTTAAGATTTGAATTCAGTTGAGCAGATTTTGGTCAATTTGGTTTGATTGAATGTACAATTAATGTGCTTAATCGAAATAATGGAACAATAATAAAATCTTATGGGAAAAACATATTGCTGAGAATTATTTTGATCAGGTTTGGATTGATTTAAATAAATCTGTAAAATTATACTTCAAATACTAAAATTACAACTTTCCTTAATTTTTCGATATTTTTTTTCTGGCATCACAATTTTCTTTTTGAAGATTTAATATAAATTTTGCTATAAATGGGTTGATGGTTTTGATTAGCACTATAACTTTACGAAGAAAAAAAAAATGGCAATACTTCTCTGCATATTGATTTTAATGTAGATTGAGCTTTATATTCTATATTAATTTTAAGAATTTACATGTTTATCCTGTGATTCGAAAATTTTGATGCTTCAATTCCATATTTTTTTAACTTCAATTTTGTTGACATAAAAAAAAAAATTCAAGTATTTTGAACATGCTCCCATTCCACATTTACCTTTTTCAAACAACTTTTCGTCATTCTTCTTTTTTGGAACTTATTCTAATATTTCGAAAGCGCGCAAAAGAATTTCTAAGTTAATTTCAGATCTCAGTTTTTATTTATAGATAGTATTCAATTTTTTTAAATTTGTAGTCTTGAATCAGGTCAAATATTTATAGTTGAAAATTAAATTACCTATGAAATAAATTAGAATATTATCGTTGATATAAGTTTTAATGTACCTGTGTGATTAGAAATTTTTGTTTTCGGTAATGAAATTTCGTATGAAAGTAGGAAAAGATTACAATCCCCCCCCCTCCCCTACATGTTTATGTTTATAGCTTAAGTAATTTTAATTGAAATCTATTATATGTTTGCATTTCAATTATTGTTGAAGGGTAGTTATATAAAACTTTATGGCTATTGAAGTAATTTTTTAAAAGGAGGAGCTTGAAATTTTAATATTGAAATTATGCCCTTTTGATATATTTATGCATTGAAAATATAAAGTATTTTGTAAAAAGGCATTTGAAAGATATCTTCAGAATAATTTATAGTAACTGATTTTTTTTCCCAACAATAAAACTTCTAACTTAACTATTATCTAATCTAATAAGCTATTAAAAGTGTGATTTTTTTGTCTTATAAAAGCAGGTTAGACAAATAGAGGAAAACCAACTTAATGTTCTGCAAGTTAGTTTTATGAAGAAAAGTTGACTTTTTTTCTGTATTTTTACAAAACACATGAAAGAACATGATGCTTACAAATGATTTGCGTTATCCTAAAAGGAAAATTTTTAAGCCTGGAGGTCCTTTTAAAAATGAGTATAAGAATTTTTTTTTTATAAAAACGTATGGAATAATTCTATTAATGTTATAGTTTCAACAGTAAATAATTTGATATTCAATTTAGAGTTTGTAAAACCTGCAATTTTTAAAATGATTTATTAAATTTTTTTTAGATAGATGGGGAAAAAACCCACTGTACAGTTAGTTTCTTGTATGAATTAAGTACTCCAAATTTTGAAATTTGTATTGTATATATAATCAGTTGATAAATATTGAGGTCGTAATGATCAAAAGAATGCAAAACCTTTTTAAACAATTATGTACATAGATTTTACTGATAAAACTGCATTTGAATTAAGTTACGAGTTTGAGTCCCGATAACACTGCACCCGCCGGGATGTGGGGCTGATAGATAATTCTAAGTGCTTTCACTGACATGGTGTGGAAATTAAAAGAGCGGGATAACAGCTCGGGTATCGTCCTCGTAATGGCCATAGTAACCTAGTGGTTAAGGTCACTAACTCTTGGTCGGTGTGTCATGAGTTCAAGCCTAGAACCACTGAAGACCTGGCGTGTAGAGAGGCTGATACGCGTTAAATCTGCCGTGGCTCTAACGTCGCCCTGTTGGTGTGGTAGTTTGGAGAAGTGGTGCCGGCTCAGGTGTCGTCCTCGTCACTTAACCATGGTTCAAAAAAATTTTCATGGTTAATAAAACATTCATTCATTGTCTTTGACTGTGATTTAAAATTACGTGATTCGTTTCTGATTGTGATCATTTTGTTCATTTCCGATACAATCTAGTACAGTTTATATTAATTGGCATTATGAAAACATTTACGTTATTTTTATACTTAACTAGCTGGTACATCCGTTTTTTGCGCGGGTAAATTGAAAAATTAAATTATACAGATTGGATTGAAAGATAAAGAAGTTTTTAATGGGTTAATTTTATGTGAATTGCAAATTAAACAAAAAAGCTTTTTGCATATTTCAGCTGAATAAAAAAAACCACATTTGTTAAATTTTAAGCCTAAAGGCCCAAAAGTTGATAAAAAAGGATTTTTTTTATATTTATAACCTGCCGTAACTCTCTTGTGGGTCGATTTTTGAAAATACCCCTCAAATTAATTTCTGCTCAGCAAAAGCAACACATTGTTACAGATTTTGTGTAGTGAACTCTTAAAATAGTGTAAATAATTTATATCTGGATGTGTAATACGTTAATATTACCTTATGTTGTATTGATTTTATCTTAAAATTGTAATATTCGCAAGCAACGCCGTTCCTTGTATTATAATGCCGATTCAATGGAAACGGTGGAGAAGTTGCTTTGCTGTCGCACTACCTTGTGGGGAGCTGCAACACACACACAAAGAGGAAAGAGCACAAAAACCTTCTCCACAAATACATATACATGCCAATTTTCATAGTAATAGGTTGAACAGTGTTGGAGGGATGCGATTTCACGTATACAAACATCCATTTATATATAGATATGGTTTGTAGTGCTGGGAATTACTGCTACAAACTCTGAAGATGTGAATTATATTGTTTTAACGATTTTTAAATCTTTTTAAAATCCAAGATTGGGTTATTTTTTTCTTGTATGTATTATCCGTCTTTATTTTATTGTTATGATGTAGGCATTTATTGTTATAATGTATTGTTATGTTTCTGGCATCTTCTCTTGTATACTCAATTACAACGATGCTTATTCACATAATGTGACGTGGCCGCGGTAGCCATCGGATCGTGGCTAGCGTGTCATGAGTTTGATCCCAGTACCACTGAAGACCCGCCGTGTAAGGGTGCGATGCACATTAAATCTGTCGAGAGCTCAAACGTCCTCCCGTTGGTGTGGTGTGGTAGTTAGGAGAGGGGGTGTCAGCTCAGGTGTCGTCCGCGTCACTTGACCATGGTTCAAAATTACGCGGACCGTCCCCAAAAAGCCCTCGTGTAGCTGAACAGTGGGACGTTAATATTCACTCACTCACATAATGGGACTTTTAATTACTCTGGGATAATGTTTTTAGGTTTTAAAGGTGATTTAAGCAACAGGACCAGGCACTTGCTTCTGCAATTACACGATAGTTGTAATTTGAGTTTCTAATTCTTTTTGATATTGTCAGCGTTAAAAATTTTGTTTCTTGTTCGGAAATTAATTTTCAAATCCAAGTACAAGAATAATCTTTCTTTGGTTGGTATTTAGAAAGAAAAAAATAGTGACAAATATATATGTATTTAAAAGCACATTAACCTGAAAAACATTGTTTCATGACTTTAAATGCGATCAGTTTTTGTCGCCATTTACATTGCGCGAGAAATTCGTCCATTAGTTTTCTTGAACAGCGCGAGCAAAGCTGCTCATTTAGTATAACTAAAATCAATGTTGTTCGGAGAAAAATATTTTTGTTTATATACATAAATAAATGCTGTACGAGATAGTGTGCCCTTACTTTGTATTAAATGTGTAAACATTAAAGTAACGCTTATGGATATTCGTATGTTTGGAATGTAATGGAGGGGAAAAAATACAAAGTTGAAATCTTTATTAGAGCAAACGATTTGATTTATGCTTTCATTTTGAAATACAGTGAAAATCGATTAACGCGAAACTGAAGGGACTAAAATATTTTTTCGTGTTAAAGGATATTGCAGAAAAAACATTCAACAAAATTAAGTTTATTAGTTTATTTTATTTACATAAATATGTATATATGCATATTAAATATCAGTGAAACAATGCATGTATAGATGCATATATTTCATAAAAACAAAAACATTACAAGAATTTAAAGCCATTCAATACAAAATTTTCAAACGTTTTGAAAAACAAAACATTTATTGAGTTTTTAAAAAATAATTTGACATTTTTCTTTGCATTGTTTTTTTAGCAGTCAAATTGTTCGATATCGTCCATTTTTTTTAAAAAAATTCAATTCATCGTTGGAATGTGCTGTCTAAATAACTGTGCAAACTTTTCATGACGTTCATTTCGGATGATGAGGGAACAGAGAGGAGCTGTTTCATTCATTTTCGTCTTCAGAATCTGCATCAATGATATTTCCTGAGCTTTGAACCAACTCCAAAATGTCTTTGCCATAATTAGGGCTATTTATACATAATTTATTGCATTGAATTCTTTCGATAATACAATAGGACAGTCCAATCCGGCTGGTGCTTTCCTTATTTTGTTTATTCCCAGATGGGGAAATCTTTTCGTGTTGAAAGAAAAAAATGCGTGAAAATACATTGTTGTTTTTCGGGACTGTTGTATTAGTTTGCCTTAAGCGTTTTTGGGTTAAATGCATTTCACTGTATTCAAAATCCAGTCTTTATTCTCAAAGGGAATGCTATTTAAATAATCCATTAATTATGCCAAGAATTCTTTGGTAAAAAAAAAAAGGGAAAATAAATGTGTTTCATTTCTCAAAATTCTGAGTCAACGTGAGTTCTCATGTTCCACATTCAGAAAATTTATCAGCGGAAATGATAAAAGCCTTTATCTTACTTAATAAATTCCTGATTCACAATCACATCACTTAACACCAATGGGGAAAATGATAACATTTTTGTAAATTTGATAGGGGAAAAAAAGAATTAATTGCTTTTTAAACAAAAGTGAATTGCTTGTTACTTGTATCACTTTCATTATTTTGCCATTGAAAGCAAAATCAATTGAAACCGTGGCATATTTTGATTGTTCTGTAAATCATTGGTGCTTAAATTGTGGTTTACATGTCCCAAGAGGTCCCCAGCACCTTTTTTAGGAGGTGTGCAAAGGTTTCTCATTTAATGATGAGAACCACTGGCGTAGCCAGTCTTGAGGGGGCCCTATATCAAAATTCCTTCGGGGCTCCTTTTTGAAAAAGAAATGACACTTCAAAGTGGCAGAATGGAAACATTTTGGGGCCCCTGTAGCCCCGTATCGTTGATACGGTGGTAGCTACGCCCCTGCTAAGTACACTTCAGTTAAATAGACTATTTATTTGAAATTAAAGTTTGTTTGTAATTAGCTGTTTACTGTTTTCTTAAACGATAAAAAGAAGGGTAAAAAAAATTCTGTACAAGTAACAGAGGTAGTCTCGGATTCTCGTGGAATCTTTAAGTCACGCAGCCATATGTTGGAAATCAAGGAGGGGTGTTCAAAATCTTAGGGGCCGCGATGTTAGGCTGATGCATAAGGGCGCAGCGATCGAAAGTTTAAGAAGCACTATTATAAATAATTTTCCCTCTGTTTTGAATCTACATTTTCTTGAATGCTGTATCTTTATACTAAACGAGATATCAATTTCGATTAAAAAAGATTCATACTAATTCATTAGAAATTTTAAAGTTTGGTATTAAATCTATTGAATATAATTTAATTTGGAAATACTTGGTTTTCTCTCTTAAGGTAATTGCAGTGGCGTGATGGAGAATATTAGGGTAAAGATAATTTCAAAAGTCGTTATTTAGAAAAAAAACATTACATTCATGCTTCTTTTTTCTTAAATTGATAATTATTAAATTCAATAAAAACATACGATTTCTGATACGTATGCTGACAAGGCTTTAAAATCATCACATTAAGTATTGCAAATTCATATAAAAAATTAATTTTGCTTAACTTCAATTTAGTATATTTACAAAAATTGCACAATTTTTAACCACCATTATTGTCAGTGACCTATTGAAAAATATTAGCCCCCCCCCCTGCAAAAGTCAGGTTTTGCCTTTAATATTTTACAAATTGGTTAAATACGTACTTGACGTCAGTCAGGCTTTGAGAAGCCTAGGTCCCCCCCCCCTTCGATGCAGGGGTTGGGGTACGTTAATCCACTAGGGGACTATGTGCGAAATCGTGATTTTGGAATTTTGAAACGGAATATACTTATAATAATTTCGCAAAACAATTTTATGGAAAAAAAATTATTTAAATCTAATTTTTTGATTAAAAATGAAAGAAAAATTACATTTTCAAAACCTTCTTTCATGAAAAACGCTTCTGTAATGATATTTTACCTATACATAGCTAACTCTGAACAGAGCCCGAACTAGGATTTTTGAGATATATTATTTAGAATTTGATTTTTATTCGTTCGTATCTTAAAACATCGAGTAGAGAAATTTTACTGAAAATACACAGGATATTACTTCAATTGATCAAAATTCAAAAAATGCAGTGAATTTTTCAAAAACCCCAGTTCAGTCACTGTATAGAAGTCTTAGTTGTACATTGGCACAAAATATTAGTACAGAAGCATTTTTCATAAAAGGAAAATGTTTTTGAAAATGTCATTCTTTTTTTGCCAAAAAATTGCATCTAAATTTTTTTTTTGCAGTAATACTCTTTAGACAATTTTATATGAATATTCTGATTCAACTGACTATAAATATAAAAAAAAATCTATTTATACTCTTGTTCAAAATCACTGTTCCAAAAAGTCCTCTTATATATAATTGAATAATATTCTAACTACGTAGTACGTGACACTCGTACATTTTATACATTATAGACTTCAATTACAGTGAACCCTGATTTAATAATTACATTGATTTTAATTAGGAATATATGGCTAATAATAACTTTACACACTATGGTAGAAATGATACATATTAAATGTGGCCGCGGTAGCCGAGTGGTCTAGGCATCGGATCGTGGCTAGCTTGTCATGAGATCGATCCCAGTACCACTGAAGACCCGCCGTGTAGGGGAACGATGCACGTAAAATCTGTCGAGAGCTCTAATGTCCTCCCGTTCGTGTGGTGTGGTAGTTAGGAGAGGGGTGCCAGCTCAGGTGTCGTCCGCGTCACTTGACCACGGTTCAAAATTACGCGAACCGTCCCCAAAAGCCCTCGTGTAGCTGAACAGTGGGACGTTAATATTCACTCAGTCACTCACGATACATATTAAATAAATCATATTTCCTATATTAATATGGCGAGAAAGTTGAAGTCCATAAAACTGGACTCTATCATCCAACTTGACCAAATACTAATACAGGTAATCTGTTACACACAAGTCTGGAGTTAGTTAATATAACTAGGTAAAGAGTATAATTCAGGATTAGTTCCAAGTTATATATAACTTGCAAACGAATTTGAAATTGTAGGAGTACGAATTTATGAATTGAATTTTTATTCAATTTATAAATATTAAATGTATAGGAATTATTAACTATATATTATTATATAATTATTAAATACATACGAATTATTAAATATTTATTATATAATATTAAATATATACAAATTCAATGTATAAATTGAATTTTTTTTTTCCTTTTAAATTTCGGTATTGATTTTTGTATTAAATGAGGAAGGCCATTTTTTCATTCGAATTTGCAGAATTTGAAACGATAGTTGCGACACCTGTCTTTCAATTAAAAAAAATAAAGAGTCAAATAAAAAAAATCATAAAATTTTTCACCTTGTAATAAAAAAAAATGGCATAATGTTCTTAAATTGTTAAATACGTTTTATTATTCAGTATTTTGGATAAAAATAAAATTTATGTTAAAGATTTTAATTGTATGAATGTAAGTTGATGAAGAAAAAATCTTTTTTCGAAAACTATTTTTGTCATCCACCTACCTATACTTGGAACTATTTTTTGAATGATGACGTAATAATAAAAAAACTTGGTACATTTTTATTAGAAATTTTTTAGTTAACTACTTTTAATTTTTTATACATATTTTTTGTTTTATGCAATTAAATATTTGATTTATACAATTATACTGAAAACATACTGGAACTGGTTGTTCTAGCGAGGCGTAATGAGAAAATTGTTAGGAATTATTTGACTTGTATAATTTGAATTGATATTTAAAAGTTATATGAGAGGTTTTGCTGTCATATCTCGCGCAATTTTGAATCCAGGTCAAGTGACAAGGACGAAACCTGAACTGGTATTTCATTCTCCACGCTTCTCTTCTCGTGGACTATGAACCTCCATTATTTGAAAGTTGGCATGCATTTAAACAAAATTTTCATGGTCACTTACATTTTCATTGAGTACACCATTAAAACTAGTCGCGTTAACTTGTCTTTTACAAAAGGTTTATAAATAATATTTTATCCCAAGCGTTGCTTATAAAAGATGTCGAATTAAATGTAGTTTCTATAATTCAATTAGATGTGCAAACACCGTCAATTGAAAAGTATATGTACGATATTTGTGAAAATTTAAGTAATCCTTATTTAAAAATTAAATAATACTTTTGTTTTATAGAATTGTATTGGAAGCCGATTTCCATTTTATTTGTAATTTAATGGCATACGTTAACCTTGCATAATTCTTTCGCTGTCCTCCAAATACTGTTATAGAAATAAGACGTAATTCTTCTGGGGGGGGGGGGAGAATTAGCTATGTAATCATAGCTATGAATTCTGTCATTTGTATAAGAAAGAAGAAAATTATGAGATCTGTTGCAATAACCCTCGTGTTCCTTTTGATTTGGAGGTTAATAAAATAAAATAAAATTAAAGATAAAATGCTTTTAGCTTTGACTATCTTATCAATACGAAAACTATAGAAGTTCTAAGGCACAGATATGAAATGACGCTCTTCAGTTTTTAAATGATTAAAATCAGCTGTTCTCAAACTTTCGATCGCCGCGGTCCCTCTTCATCTATCAGCCTAACATCGCGGACCTTCAAGATTTCGAACACCCCACGTGCTAACTCTCAACTCATGGCTCAGTGATTTAAAAATTCCTTAATAATCCTAAGACTACCTCTACAACGAATTCAGACTTTTTAAACATTTTTTTCCTGTAAGAAAACAGTAAACATCTATTTAACAAGTAGTATAAAAAAAAATAAGTCAATTCCTACTTAGATCAACAACAAAATTTATTGTAGTTACTTTTTATTAAATAGTTACAATTAATATAAATATGTATACACATATGACAGAATCGCAACATTAAGTGGCAATTAATTTTTATTAATTATTATTAAAGTATGGTATTGTCAACCAAAACAATCGTGTATATAAAATTTCAGTTCAACTGAATGCTTTGAAACGTGAGAAAAAAAATATTTTAAAGCTTTGATCCAAGTCGCTAAAAATGAAGCCAACGTGGCTGTATCTGCAATTCTTTAAATAATTTCACTTAATTATAAATAATTATCGTTACCCAAAACAATAGTGCATAGAAAATTTCAGCTCAAATGAGCGCTTTAAAATGTGAGGGAAAAACCTTTTCAAGTTTTGACACAAGTCGCCAAAATGATGTCAACGTGGCTGTATTTGTTTTGTTTTTTTGAAAAAAAGTTTTAATCGATTAATTATTATTAATTATAATTAAATTATTGTATTGTCACATCCAAAATAAACGTATATATAATTTTTCAGCTCAATTGAGTGCTTTAAAAATGCATTTTATTAACGTCTGAAAATTTGAACAAGATAAATATATATAGAGTGTGAACTAATAGTAGGAATTGAAGAAAGTATTGAGTTTTGGTAATGGTTCTATGTAGTTACAAACAACAAAAAAACTCAATAAATACTCTTGATCGAAATACATGTTCTAGTTGAATTTTTTCATAGGGGGCAGTTGAGTAATCTAATCTAGGATGGCACATTTTTCAATTTTTTTACGGGCCCTTTCAGTCTGTAAAAGAGAAATCTTAAAGTAAATGTGAGAATTCTTCCCCTAGAAAGGATATGGGGACCCCTGAGAGTCCGCGGTCAACAGTTTAAGAACTACTGATTTATATAATTAAATATTCAATGAAAGATACTTCAGCACATAATAAAAAGATAGTACTTCAAAATTGAGATTCAGCAGAATAAAACTTATACAGAAGAAAAATACCAACTAAATAATAAAAAATACAGGATATTTTCATTTAAGAATTTAAAAAGCAGATGGTAAAGTTATGAATTGGAAATATATTTCTCCTCTTCTAAAGCGAAGAATCAAAGGAAGTAATTTTTTAATTTAGACTTTTTTTTATGTTGTGTGAGTTTCGATTTTTTTTTTTGGAGGAAATTTTTACTGAAATAACTTTTGCTTTAATACTTCTGATCTCTTAACTAAAATCCATTAATGTATGTATTTGAATAACATTCTATTTCAATATGAATTCACTTGACATGGTAGAGTACAAAAAAGAAATCCTTAAATAAGTTGAAAAAATTTGTGTAATAAAGTTATTTAAATAAATTTAACCCCTAAAATTCGTTATTTCTTTAAAGAAAAAGTAAAATATGTAGGTTTTCACGAACATTCAATGGTACTTTTACCCTCAACCAATTTGACGAAATGAGAAAATTGTGCCAATTCAGAACATTTCGCCGAATGCTGTCTTCGATGCTATTGTGTAGGAACATAGATGGGGGGAATGGTTTTTCACTGTTGGCTGCTTGTCGCAGCATTTGGTTACGTATTTTGATTTGACGAAATTGGTCGACGGGTGTAATACGCAAATTCCCATTCAATATGTCTGAAAAAAGCCAAACATTTTTTTATATCTTTTTGGTTCTAAAATATCTTTTTAAAAATAAATAACAGTATTTTTATAAATTTTACAACTTTAGATAATTTTGCATTTTAAATGTTTTGAATCATCCGTCGTAGATCAACAATTTTATTTGCAAATTTCTTAAAGGCCCTATCACACATGCATATTTGGAGCAACCGTTTAGGACAATTTTTTTTTACGCAGCTAAGGGTGAAGGGTTGCCGTAAAGAAAATGACATGCTTTGACCCCGCGTTGTATCTCCACATTGAAAAATTACCATTCTGTTTAAAATATGATACACCATTAAAATATTAGACGCCATATCTGATGCATTTGACGAAACCGAAGTTGCCATCATTACCGCCATCTTGTTTATGATGTAGGGTGCCGAAGAGCCCCATTGGCTGGAATTTCAAGAAACTTTTATTTGGAAGAACTTTTTCAGCTCACTGGGGAAAAGTTGTTCGGAGCCGTTGCAATGGCAACCAGGTAGAAATTGTTCAGAATCGGGTGGAAAATTGCTCCAAACGTGTACGTGTAATAAGGCCTTAACTGGGAAAATCTTCCAATCGTGTTCTAATATCAGAACAATGATCTTGCTCACTGTAGCCAAGTGTTTATGGTTATGAACTTGTAATTGGCTTGCCAAGATTTTGCTCTGAATCCCGATCCCATTAATAGAGACCTGTGGTGTTCCGAGGCCAATCCACATTAAACCTGTCGAAGATCAAAGTACTCACGTTGACATGATGAGAAATTGAAGAGACAGTGAGTGCCATGTCGAGTGTCGTATTTGTTTCTAGATCAATTTAATGTATTCTGTCATTAATAGCTCAGTATTATGAGGCCTATCGCCAAAACCCTGTGAAGTCAGTGTGATGTTTCCAAGTGCAGCATTAATAATTATATGATTATAATTAATCATTTTTGATATCTGATCCATGGTAAATATGCAGAATAATTTGTGCGTTTCCATTCCGTTGAGCTATTAAGTCCTTAAGTAGTATAATGCAGAAGTTAAGAGACTACCTGTGTGTGTATGTTTAGATCTCGTCATTTTTTAAAATAACCATTGCTAAGAGCGTTTGTGTAACTATCTGCTGTGCTAACTTTGATTCAAAACCACTCAACTAGATTCGAGAGAGAGAGAGATTGCCAAATCGTAATCAGACTTTTAAATAATTTAGGAAATAAAACAGCTGTAAAATATGAGTTATGAAAAATCTACCAAATTATTTATTCTTTAAATATAACAAAGATTTGTTTTCTTATTTCTACATTACCCTTGTCAAGTTCTTCGCGCGAATGAGATACTTTAATATGTAGTGTATAGTGTCAAAATTATAAATGTAACGTTGTACGTATGGGTGTGTGTTAACGTGAAAGTGTGAAACTCGTTATTTCATAGAATAACTAGGTATTTCATGAAATAACTGACAAGTCAGTTAAAGTATATAAAATGATTGAATTCTACGATGAAACATGGTATTCTGTAGAATAACGATTGCTTGATCGTTAAAGTATAAAATACAGCACTCGCGCGCTCGAAATTTCTTTGAACCTATTCTAACTACTTTTAGTCAGTTTTGAACCGTTTGGAGCTGGTTTGCAATGACGTGTGTGTGTTGCCCTCATTCCTTTGCTTTTAAATGTATAATTTATACGGTGTTTTGGATTATTAACAAATATTTTTGCAACCTGTTTTCGAGCAATAGCTTCTGCAGGAATGGAAGATCAACCTGTAAATAAGAAATATTTTTATGAAAAGAGATATTTGAATTTTTATTAAAGAAAACATTACTACACTTACTCGTGAAAAAGTATTAACTTTGATAGCAAAGTAAAAGTACCTCGTGACTATTGATTGCTCCAGAATCATGATATCCTTGAAATTCAAGGAGTAGAAAACTTAATTGGTGTGCCAGAAACGGATGCAAAATTTTTTTTTCCCGTTCTGTTTAACTAATGTTAGCAATATGAGCAATAATAAATTATATCACCTGCTTTTCCTTATTTATCAATTAATCATCCGCATTCGGGATAAAATGTATTTTTCGAAAGGTTTTAGCTGTTTATCATCAATATATAAAATAATTTTGAAAGTGTTTATTTTTCACTTTAACAGTCGATCATTAGTTATTTCATAGAATAACTAGGTAAGGTATGAAATTTTTCATCTATTGTATACTATAGCTGATTACCTCTTGTAAGGATATAGAATAGATTACCTCTAGGTATCTTGAAATACCTAGTTATTCTATGAAATAACTGAATTATACACACTTTAACGGTAACATATATACTACCGGTAAAAAAGAGAAAAATTGCCAATAATTTCATTGAATATCAGTGAAATATTTTCATCAATGAAATATTTCTCAAGATATGTCTGGCTGAATATTTTACTCTTCGAAATATTTAATTTTTCAATTGCTTATTAGTTCACACTTTCTCTCTATTTATATATCTATATATCGTTAATAAAATACATTTTAAGGCACTCAATTGAGCTAAAATTTTATATACACGATTATTTTGGATGAAAATACAGTAATTTAATTATAATTAATAAAAACTAATTGATTAAAATTAGTGATTCAAAGCATTACAAATACAGCCACGTTGGCATAATTTTTGGCGACTTGTGTCGAAACTTGAAAAGGTTTTTTCTTGCATTTTAAAGCGCTCATTTGAGCTGAAATTTTCTATACACTATTGTTTTGGGTAACAATACAATGATTAAATTATAATTAAAATTAATTATTTAAATAATTGCAAATACAGCCACGTTGACTTCATTTTTAGCGATTTGTGTCAAAGCTTTAAAATATTTTCTTTTTCTCGCGTTTCAAAGCATTCAGTTGAACTGAAATTTTTCTACACGATTGTTTTGGATGACAATACCATACTTAAATAAAAATTAATTGCTTTTTTATGTTGTGATCCTGTCTTATGTATATACATATTTATAGTAATTGTAACTATTTAATAAAAAGTAACTAAAATTTTTTTTGTTGTTGTTCAAGTAGGAATTGACCTAATTTTTTTTTTTTATATTGCTTGTTTGTCTTGCTGTCAAAAAATACTATTTTTGTTTCAATTTTCGAAACATGCTAAAAATTTAGTTTTTATGTTGTGCTAAATAATTATTTTCCTAACTTTTGATTTCGTTCAACTGCACTTTTTGTTACTGATATCTTTAATTACATCGCTAAGGTAATTGAATAACAGATTATGTCGGTGGCTGAAATTATTCTAAAACGATATTCGAATCATTGGATTTACTCAATTCATTTCTGGCAATAGGTTACTCACACATCCAAGGTTAAAATTCCAATATGTAAAACAAACCAGTTTTAAGATTTTAAACTCGTCATGTTACACCTTAATGATTTATTGATTATTTCAACACTTAAAAAAAAGCATGAAAACTGGAGGAAAATTAATTGCATTTAGATTTTTTTTTAAATTGTGAAACTCTTAAAATTTTCAATAATTTAGGTCAAGTGTAAGGAGCTCAATTATCTTAAGATCCTGAAAAAGAGCTATTCTAAATGTTAATTGATAATTATTATTTTTTTTTTGCAATCCTGATAAAGTTTTGTCTATTAAACCTTATAAATAAAAATAGAAATTAGAAATTTTTGTAATCATTTTACCATGTTTTTATTAACTCGCTTTCTTGTCTGTCCGGGTGGAATTTTGTAATTGATTTTAAACTAACTTCCCGATGAGCTAGAGACTTGAAATTTGGACTATAGCTCAAAAGTGGATAACAATGCATGTGAAAATGGTTATAAAAACATGGTACATTAAATAATTTTCTAAATGAAATTTTTTTAAACTAATTATATAAAAAATGTATTAAATAATTACATTTTAGTTTAATACTTGTGAATAATTAATATTCAGAAGTATTTTGAAGTGGTGAAAAAACATGTAGCTATATGAGCTGTTAAATAAAAATTTCAATTACATTTCTATGCGTTTTTAAGGTATTGGAAATCTTAAGCCGCATTTGAAATCTAATCCGATCTTTCGAATAGATAAAATTTAAAAACACTATCTCCGTTCCTTACCCAGTTTTACGTCGGTTTTTCACAAATATGATGAAATGTCATAAGATAGTGACTCATTTGATAAAGAATTCAGCTTTTCTCCGGACACTTAACTTTATCGTTGACAAATACGATAATACATAAAACCTAATAAATTAAAAGTAAAAAAACTTTGTTAAAAACAAGCTTTTATTTAAACGCGCTAAAAAGAATAAAAATATTGAAAGAAAAGAAAAGGTATACAATGTACCAATCTACTTGAAAAATAGCTCTACTTTTTTGTTTTGAATTTAAATCCAAGAAAATTGATAGAAATTTGTAAAAAAAATTGCATATGTTGTAGAAATTAGATTATTTTTATGTTGTAGAAATGTAATTATTTTTTTAGACAAAGTTAATTAATACAGTCAATAGCGCAACGTTATGAAATTCCAGTTTGGCTGAAAACCGATTTTCGACGCCAACTTTTGTCATTGTTGTAACAATAAAATTATTACAACAATGCAGATATATCCAAGTTGGCGCCCAAAACTAGTTTAACGTTTTTAATTAATATCTTTTTAATTAATTGCAATATCGGAATATAAATGGTCAAAACATGCATTGTCATCCAAACTAAACGTGTATACAAAATTTTCAGCTCAATGGGAGGAAGATATCAGCTTCAAAATTGAGTTGCAAGATTCCACCCGAACAAATTACATACATACATTGTAAGTTAAATAAAAGCTTTTAATTAATGAAATAGTCACTTATTTTTCGCTGTATCATTGTACACCTTCGTGTTTTCGCTGCAAGGTCTCTGATTATCTTCGTTCGGATATTTGACGCTCCGGATAATAAACGTTCGGATAAACGACGTTCTACTGTATCTGGAAGAATACAATGAACTGCCTAGTGAGTGCTTGTTTCTCAAAAAATGAAGATATAGGCTTTGAGATTTAGGTTTTCTTACTGACACTACAAGACATTTAAATAATTTAAATTTAAGATTACAATAAAAAGATTGTTCTTTCCCACTCCTGATTCATCTTATATCTTCTTTTGTGAACACACTTTGGTTTTTTTGTCTCGATTTTGGAGGGGGGGGAAAGAAACTGATGCACACTTAGAAAAATCCGATTCTGTTAGCATCTTTAAGAATTGATCCTTATGTAGATGACTCGGTAAAAAATCTACGAAATAAAAAAAACCACACACTTAGAAAGTGCTGATTGTTTACTGATTTTTTAGAGTTAAATTTTTCTGGTTACTTATTTTATGCCTAACCTAATTGATTGAAACTGAAAAGAAAGTTTTAACAATAAAACTTAGTACTTTTGTCTTATTTATTGTATTATTTTTAAATTTCCACTACTTAGACTTGCATAAAATATGTGCTATTTGCGTAAAAATTTTATAAGCCTACAAGTAACATTTTTTCACCTTTTCATATTCTTTTATTTGTTGGAAAAGTTTAAAGTAGCACGCATAACTTTTTTTATCAGATTGTGCCACTCTTGCAAAAAGGTTGGCCACCCCAGGTATACACTGTACTACTTAGTGTATACTTATCAGTAATCATCACTTTGTGTTATGAATATTTAAAAAAAATAAGTGAGTTTAAATCTAATCAAAATTTTGTCTTCCATTTTTCGAAAATCCAACCCCTTATGTATCAATATCAAATTTCGGAATTTGTTTTTTAAAGTATTTTCTCCTAATCTACATACCATAGAACACCTTTTACGCATTGGTAGACCCGGATTAATAATTTTTTTCATCCATATAACCGTGTCTTACTCTAATATACAATCCCTTTTTTTTTAATTCACTCTCGCCCCCCGAAATATTCCTGCGTGCGCTACTCGGTAATTTTTTCCTTCTTTTCAAATGACTTGTACATCTCTAAATTTGGTTATTTCCCAAAACTGGTGGTGGCGAATGGTTTTATCTTTCCTAGTATCCGTTATGCAACTTTTCTTTTCGGAAGAAGCATTACGCATTGAAGTAGCAAGTTCGCTATCGAGGCCTTTCTTTCGCTTTCCGGACGACATGCTTGTAGCCAGATTGCCTTATCCAGAATGGGAAACATACATGCGCTCTCAATGTAGTTCGCTGTGGTTCAGGTGGCGACAGTAGCCTAGTGGGCCAAGGTGAGGCTGACGTGTCATGAGTTCAAGCCCAGCACCACTAAAGAACCACCGTGTCGGGAGCGATGCACGTTAAATCTGTGGAGAGCTCAAATGTCCTCCCGTTGGTGTGGTAGTTAGGAGAGGGGATACCAGCTCGGGTGTCGTCCTCATCACTTGACCATGGTTCAAAATTACGAGGTCCGTCGCCGAAAGCCCTCGTGTAGCTGAACAGTGTGACGGTAATATTCACTCACTCGCTGTGGTTCAGCATATAAAGACGCCACAGTTGATTGGTTGAATTTCAATTAATGTAGCCGAGTGGTCATGGTCGCGAACTCGCTAGTCGAGTAGTGGTTTCGAACCCTGATTGTCACCCAAGACCCGTCTGTAGAGATTAATTAATGCAAGTTAAATTGATCTAGGGTTAACTTTGGTGAGGTACGGAAGTTTGGAGAGTGGCGTACCGGCTCGAATGTCGCCGTCCTTCACTTGATCATGCTTCAAAATTGCGAGCTCATCACCAATAGCCTTGTGGTCATAGTCATGAACTCATGGTCAGCGTGTCATGAGTTCTAGTGCTCAGGGACGTCTTAAGACATGAACCAACTGGGCCGGGCCTCGTCTAGTTCTCGATTGAGCCTCAATAAGATCATGATTCGAATAATTTTAACCTTCAAATGTTATTTCCGGTTGTATTCGAAAAACGTGGAATTTAGAACTATGTCAATTGGCAACAGTGACAAGTGGCACATGTGATGACCGTCGTCTATGTATAGGCTTAGGTCTACCACCATTCTTCATCATTACTCATAAAGTCAAAGAGCGACAGTCGGTCGAACCGATTTGTGTGATTGTAAGTCATGTACATTTGTTTGTCTTCGGTTACTGTTTGTACGAGTATTTGACAACGTATGCCATGTATTATCTACTTGTAAGGGTCATAGGTGTGGCCTACATTGGTGTAGGGGCCCAGGGCCTCAACAAGTCTTAAGACGTACCTGCTAGTGACACTGAAGATCCACAGTGTAGAAAGGGGTGATGTACGTTGAATATATCGTGGAGTCCTCCCATCAGCGTGGTGTGCAAATTTGAAGAGTTGGGTACCGGCTCGGGTATCCCCCACGTCACTTGACCGATGTTCTAAGCTACGAGGTCTGTGTGTCGCCAATAGTACTAGCGTAGCTTCGTAATGTGAAGTTAAAAAACAAGCAATCATTATTAGAATTGATGCCGTTTTAGCACTGGCTAAGATCACTTTGAGAGGGCCCTGTATCTAAATTCCTTCGTGGCCCTTTTTTTACATATGGGGGCCCTATTACTGGGCCCCTCAGGGGGCTCACCTTCTTTAGGTGAGTACGGGTGTCACAATCCCGAGGTGCCCTAGTGATCTTTTCCTTTTCCCACGGGGTTTACTGTCTTTGGTAAACATGGGCTTCACGAACCCGGGGTACCCTAGTGATCCTTCTCTATTTTCGACCTTCTTTCTTGTCATTCAATTCATTCTTTCTTTCTCTTCCCGTCTAGACCACAGATATCAAAACAAATGTTTGGCGCAGTATAGCCGAAATCGGCTCTTGCGCCAATAAACCCCAAAATCACTCACTCGCCCTATTACTGGAACTGTGGTTGCACATGTTGGGGCCCCATATCGCTGATACGCCATATCGCCCCTGCGTTTTAGAGCTAAATACAAGAGAAGTGTTCCTCAATTTCGGATGACGTGGAAGCAGGAGCTGCGTTATTTTTTTCGTCGTCTGAATCTGCATCAATGACATTTTTTGAGCTTTGAACAAACTCCCCCTCCTCTTAAATCTGGCCCCGGCTGGTGTTTTTCGTATTTTGTTCATTTTCAGAAGGGATATTTTTTCAGAAGTTTTAGTTTCGTGTTAAGAGTAACAATGCATGAAAATAAAAAGTAGTTTATCGGAGCCGTTGTATTAATTCGTGTTAACCGATATTTCGTCTTAAGCGTTTTCGCGTTAAACGTATTTCACTGTATGTATTGTTTATACGTATAATAAATATTATATTTTTGGGTGAGAAGAAAAATATCTTAACGAGTTTTAATTCTTTTTTGTAGATTATTTTCAATCTTATCATTTGAGTTATTTCATTTATTTTGGCATTAATTTGTTTTCGGTACGTTATGGATTTTTCCTGCCAATTTGGACAATTCTAGCAAATTTCACCTAGTTGGGGCGATAATTTTACACTAAGATAACATTAGACTATGGTCGCCAAAGATCTATTTGGCGTGATTTCAAAAACTCCAAAAACGTGTAGCGTAGCTATATCATATTAGTTACCAGCTTGACGAATAATACTGACCTCTGATTGAATATAATTATTTATTAGACACAGCCATGTGCCTAAAAACAAAACTCCAATTAAATCCATTTCGGTCTATACGTTTACTTTATTAACTAATTTGTGTCTTGTCCAGCTAGCTTAGTTATTCTTGATTCATAAATGCCCGCGTGCAGTCGTAACCGAATGAAACAAAAATAGTAAGAGTATTTTGAACCTTGAGGAAAAATGAATTCTACGGACAACACCCTGAAAATGGAGAACACGTCCTTATGAAAGGATATAACCTAGTCGTATAAATAGTTATCTTTTTATAAGAAACGGGTCATTCTCTCTGTCGCTTTTATTTATTTGAAAGTAGCATTGTTAGTTCGGACTTCTATCCCATAAATTTCGATGTTAGTATGAGAGGTCTCTCTATTGTGTAAAGTGCATTTCTTTTTCTTTAAAAACATAATTTTTAAGTTGACTATAGTTTCCTTTCATCCAACCTTATGTTCATTGTAATATTTTTTTTATAAGGGTACTTTTTTAAAATCTCAAATTGTTAGTTATGTACTGTATTTAATTTTTAACAGCTATTGAATGTTGTATTGTATAATCCTTTCATTCTACTGAAGGTTTCTTTTTTTTTTTTTACCTTTATTTTTATTTTTCTTAGAAAATGTTTAAATTTCGTACGTGGGAGTAATGTTAGATTGCTGGACGATTCGTAGCTTCGTCGCAGAATGTTTTCAGCAATCGAGTTTACAATGTAAAATAATGAAAACTGCATGTCAAATTTTATTTCATCTTAAAATAATTATTCGTTGTGGGGTAGAAGTTTGTTTAGAGATGCTGTTTGGCATGCTCCTTTTCTCATTGATTGGCAAGTTTCCGCCATTTTGTTCAGTTATTGAATAAAATTCATTACATATATTCGGTGCTCTAATTGTTTGATTTTTAATAATTCAGTCTTCATTTGAATGTTGCATCAAATATCTACATAATTTCTTAAATTAATTCGTATTTAAATTATAACAATACACTTATTTATTCGTGTATTGCTTTAATAAGACAACATATTGCTTCTGTTTCTTCTGGAAAGCAGTGCATTATATATAATCTTGTCAGTTTGTGTCTCATATCTCGTATAATATTCCACAGAGAACTTTTTTTAAGTTATGAGAATGCTTTTGAAACCGAACTATACTTACTCAAGTAGCTCAGTAAAAATTTATATGTTCAATACTATATATTTACTAATTTATTACCTTTCAGTCGTAAGTAAAGGATTTTTTAACATTGAATGATTTTGCAAAAAATCAGTTCTACGCATTGTATAAGAAATTGAAACATTTTTGACGTTATTGTTCAATACTAGATGTGCTAGAATTTTATGGAATTTAAAATTTGTTTAAATTAAATTGGTTTTATAACATTCCATAAGATTACACACACACACTCCTGGGAGTGTCATTTATTTTTGTATGTGTGAATAACAGCAGTGTTAAATATAATTATGAAGCAGTATTGAATTGCTTATTTTTCAAAACTTTAAATATGTCCTGTTCCGTAGCATGACAAAAGGAAAAAGTATTATATTCAAATACGATAAAAAGGATTTTTAACATTTCATTTTTATGGACCTTGCATCTAATTAAATTTACATTAAATTTGATAATGTTCCGTGAATTACGCTGATAAAAATTGAGTGTTGACAAATATCGTAGAAAGAATCTTAAATGTGAAAAGTTTCTTATTCCTAGATAACATTATTTAAAATACATGCTCGAAAACTCTTCATATAAATGAAATTAACCCAGGTATTTGTTTATTAGGAAACTGTCAGGTGTGCGTGTTGATCCTCTACCTATAATTATTTGTTTTGACGTATTTTAGAAACTTTAATTTTCTAATGGCAACTGTATAGAGTTTCTTTGTTCTAATTTTGTGAGAACAAAAATGGCCTCAAGTTGTTATTCCTCAGTTTTAGAGGATTAATAACTACTAAATAACTGGAAAATTTATATTTAATCTAGTTTTTATGCCATTTTATACTTTTTGAGTGCTATTTTTGATAAAACAAATTAAACTAATTAATCGCAATTCGAATTTCGAATTCCATATAGGAACGCAAATTGTTATTAAATCTAATGTACTAATTTCAAACATTTTGACAACATACTACGAATTTTTCATGAAGTAACATTGGAAATATTTATGCTAAAACAATAGTTATATGGATAAATAAATGCTAGACATGCATAAAATTTTTATGCTATGCGAACGATTTTTAGCTATATTAGGGAAACAATTTCTTTCCAATTGGTAATTGACTTCTAAATAAAATTAAAAAAAAATATCGCAAGGCTCACTTGCGTGCTTTGCTGACAATCAGACCGTGAAAAAATAATTAGAAAAGTTTAAATTAAAACAATCATTTCTGAGATTCAATTGTACATTAAAACTTAATCGGAAGAGAGTGGGGAGGGGATATATCAGGAAAAAGCTCATGATTAAGGGAAATATTGAGAAAGTTTTGTAATCACAATTTTAAAACATGAATTAATTACCTTTAATTGCCCAAGTTTGAGACTAATTCCATGGCTTCGTAGTCTGTAGAGTAATTAAGTTTTTAAGTTTTACTTATGCATTATTATTTTGAGAACCTGAGAAAAATGGAATGAATTCATCACGCGCGAGACAGATGTAGTTTCAAACATGTTTAGTGTTTTTATTAAATTACTTTTTGAAATTATAATCTAAGTTTATTTCGAACGGAGAGATATAGAGTAGAATTGATAACATTTTAGTTTTTTAAAAATATTAAACTACTGTAGACGTGTTATACTTAAAGATAAAAACAGACGGACCTTTTTCCCCATGTTTTTATTAACTCTTGTCTGTCCGGGTGGAATTTTGTTACTGATTTTAAGCTAACTTCCCGATGAGCTAGAGACTTGCTTTTTAGTCCGTTGTAAAAACATGGTGCATTAAAAAAAATTTTATTATATTCATATTTATAGGGAAAAAAAACTAGTGTTTCTCAAATGATAAATCTCATTCAAAGTAATTTTAACTCTGACATTTGTTTTTTTTTAAATTTTTTTATTACAAAGCTTTTCCTCCAAATTCATCTAAAGAAAATGGCATATCTAAATTTTTATTAGTTCAGTTTTAACTCGAGAATAAATTTTGATAAAGTAATCTTATCTGTAAAAAGATAAAACAAAACGAAGCACAGGATAAATATTTAATTTCACATTACAAACGATGGTGACACACCATTCAAGCTAGAAAATTAGTTTTTCTTCTTGATAAATCTATACAAATAAATAAAATTGAAGTGTCTGTTTGTAATTTCAAATTAGCAGCTTTTTACTTAATGTACTAAAAGTATATACGTACTCATAACAAAAAACAATTTTAAAATTTTTTGTCTGTCTGTCTGTCTGTCTGTTTCTGTTTGTTCCGGCTATTCGAAACGGCTGGTGCGATTTTAAATTCTTTCACTAATGAAAGCTACATTAAGGGATAACATAGGCTATATTTTATTTCCGTATTCTTACGGACGAAACTATACGGTGAACGTGAAATGATGCCAAGATGAACGCCAATTGAACGCAAGCTGAGCTAATGAGTCGTTGTTTTGGTTACTGCGACCGATGCTCTTCATGAGACATAACAGTGTTACGCGCACATGATAATACGCTGACACGTGCCATAATTTTTTTTTATGATAGTTATCTCACTGTTCAGTTAAGTAGAGCATCGGCTGTTTCGGATGCACTTTTAAAAATAATAAATCAAGGCTTCATAAGTAAAAAGCAATGCAAGAAACAAAAATTGATAAGTTTTACGGTTAGTTTTAATCCTTTCTTTTTTTTTTATTTACATTTTTAGTCACATTTAAACAATAGTTATTATAATCCAATTATATCTATACAAATAAATAAAATTGAAGTGTCTGTTTGTAATTTCAAATTAGCAGCTTTTTACTTTAATGCACTAAAAGTATATACGTACTCATAACAAAAAACCAATTTTTAAAATTTTTGTCTGTCTGTCAGAATATAAACAGATATATTTATAAAACATCATGAAATACCCAGCAAGCGGGAGGGTAACGCTAGTCTAATATATAAATTAATGCGCCTTCGCTTATCTGCTTTTACCAGTAATAAACTAAATCTTTGAAAATATTACAATAAAAGAGTTCTCTTTGATTTTTTTTATCGATTGAAATGAACTTGTAAAAATTTTTTAATGAGTTTGTAATTATCGTTTGGTGTATTGCTTTAATTTATGTGTAATCAGAATAGACTGAAAATAGGATAAAATTATTAAGAATTTTAAAGTGCTTTATTCATTATAATTTTGTCTTTTAACCTCTTAATTATTTCTATTAAATTCAGATTAATTTCTATTTTTTGAGTCTAAACGAGATGTGTTTCGCGGTAAGTTACCATTATTTTGTATTTAATTATTCTTCTTAATCATTCTATTCAAAATTTTTGCTTGACAGTCAATTCGCAGAAGAGTTAAATATGCTTCATGTTAAGCCTTGTCATAAGTCTGGAGTTTTCTGGGTTTTTTTTTTGTTGTTGTTGTTTTCCCCCGTTATTGAATGACTGAGTTTTAAAGTTAGAAATGCAAGAATTCTATATATTTATTGTCTATTTTTAATTATTGTAATATATTTAATCTTTATATTTTATCACGGGACAATGTGTTACAAAAAGAACGTTTAATCTCGGTGCAACGCTGGTTTTTATTATAATTTGAATTATTTTACATGTATATTTATTTATTGAAGAGTAACAGGTAACGTAATTGAATACTATCACCACAACTTGAGATTTAAACAACCTTCTTTGTCTTGGTTGACTGAACGTAGAATATTTTATATGAATTCGGAATTTGTTGAAAAATTCAGAATTTGCTTATGGAAATAAAACCTTTCCCACCATCTCGAAACGTTTTCCGTTGTTATTACTCCCAAATCATATTTTTGTATAGACCGACTGAACGAGAGTGAATCATGATAGATATGCTATCATCTTTTTGATCAACAATACCAGTCACAATAGCGTGTTTTTTTTTAAACTTGTTCAAACAATATCTTTTCTGGTCTAACATTAAATGTTTAACTTGGAACAAACTTTCAGTTTTTTGTTTACGTGTAAACAACAACATTTTTATTTAAAATTATGGAATAATATCTACAGTATATATTATCGATGCAAAATAGGGGCACTAATTTGATATCGGTAACTTCTCGTTTTTCGCGTGATCTTTGGAATCGCACCAAGTGGATTTTTGGTGGCCATTCTATTATCGTATTTTTATGTATCGCCAGAGGCGGATTAAGGTAGTTGGAGGCCCCTGGCGGTAAAAGGTTTGAGGCCCATGGGCTTAAGAGTCGAAAAACTAAAATAGTGAAAAGAGTAGCTTACTTTAAATTCTCAAAATAAAATATATTTCTTTTTTTTAAAACTCATCGGCTAATGAAAAATCTTAACTGTATATAAAAAAAAAAATTTAAAGACCTTACTTAAGAGCTTACAGTTTTTCTATACAGTTTGATTTCTCCTTGGCAAATTCATCAATTATTTTTACCCATATCTATTTTGTCCAAAACATTTTATTCTGTATAATATGGCCATGTTGTTCAATTTGCCTTATCTCCCATAATACTTCTTAGATTATTTTTAACACGTTTTAAAACTAAAAAAGATCATTCACCTGATGCATTCGATATCGGTATTGTTAAAAATATTTTCAAAAGTTTTTCTACAATAGGATTTCTCTTTCATCTTGATAAATTTCTAGCGAGGTTTCATTGCATCTTTTTCTTTTCATTTCTCATTCCAAGGTGGCGTGGTTGGTTTGTCTCTGGCCTTTGCACTCATCAAGCTTGGGGCCCGCCAGGTCCGACACCCGCTTAATCCGCCACTGTGTATCGCCCCAGCTTGGCGAAATTTTACGACTATTTGGTCGAAAAATCCGTAGCTTACCAATATCAAAATAGTTCTGAGGAAGGTTAAAATAATTCCTCGGTTAGAGATGTTGGTACAAACGTATTAACGATTTTTGTTTTTTACCCTATCGAATTAAGCACCAAACAATAAGGTAATTTCAATTCCAAATTTTGTTTAATTTTTAAATTTTGTTGAGGAGGCATGAAATTTTTAATTGTTTCCAACATTGAAGGAAATAGGTTAGTTTTTTGTGGTAGGTTAATCACTACTAATAAATTATTACTGGCTTTTGACAATTTTGTTGTTGTATTAAGCCCCCCCCCCCAAAAAAAACCCCGGAAAAGTACCGGAAACCAGTAATTTCTGAAAGGTGTCAATTAGCATTATCTCGATGCTACTGCTTCATTTTCAGTTGAGAAATTTGAAACAAAACGACAAACAAAAGTTTTGTCCTTGGCAGTTGATTTCTTTTTAGATATGGAGAACATTTTATTTGCTATCTAGGATTTCTGGGGGGGGGGGGACGTCTCGTTTGATAACATACATTTAATTTTCTTTGTTAAATCATTCTATATAATGAGTACAAAAGAAAAAATGATTGAACTTTTTTAAAATCATTTATTTATTTGTGATACCTACTTAAGTCAGATGACCTTTGCACGCATTTCAAAAAGCTTGCCATCATCCAGTAAGCACTTTCTAACTGGTTTATTGGTATTCCTTCCACGAAAGCCATGACGCATGGAAATTTGAATGAACGAGTAATCGCTGTGAGACGGGATCTTCGAAATTTATTTTTTGGTTTTTAAAGCTGAAATAACACGATTTGATCTTTGTAGATCTAGACAGAGTGGGAAAAGACAGTATTCCATTTTTTCTTGCTGTCTTCGTTTTTGATGATAACTTTTTGTTGTCTGTAATTTTTTTTCCATGGAATGGATTTTATTTTAAAATGCAGTAATTTTTATGTTTGTACAATTTTTTCTTCTGCTCATACAATCCTATCTCGGAGAACAAAATGTCAATTTTCATCGAAGTATTGTAATCATTAGTTAATAAAAACAATAAAGTATTTCAATTAAATCAGCCCTTTCAAATGTTGAATAGCCATCAACATATTTTCAACACAGGTGCTTTTTCTAATTAGATAAGGAAAAATGAATTGTGCATCGTGATTGGCGACAAGTTAGTCTTTCAAAATTTGAGTGCAACTAATTTAAAAGTTCTTTACGATATCGAGGTTTTAAAGAAATGTGAAGGTTTCATTGGTCAGTCCCGCCCTTACGAATCTTATGATTTTTCCCTTAGATTCGCTCAAACGTGTTTTATTTTTATATCGGGTATAGTAATATCTGTGTTTGAATAATTGCCTCAATTTATGGCTCTATAAGTTCTTTGAAATTATTAATGAAAATTTAAATGCTTGATATGAATAAAGAATTTGATAAGTATAGTTAATGCGAATAGAGCACCATTTTTCTAGAAATTTTATGCAGCATTGACTTTAAAAGTTAAAATTCAGTGATGATGTTGAGGTTTTTATAAATTTCATTGAATTAGTTTATTGCGTTAATTTACATTTTGCCCAAGTTTTCGAATTTCTTAATTTTTATTCTATCCTTATGTTTGATAAGTGAATATTTGGCTTACTTGAATGATGCACCTCGTTAACTACAGGGATCATCTGGCTAATTTATAGTTATTTTACATTAATATCTTCTAAAAAAGGCGAATTGTTATTTTTGTTTTCTTAAAATGAATTCATCAGATTTATCGGATATGTGCCTTTTTTAAAAAATATTTATCAATCAACAGGCATTTTTTTTTAAAAAAAAAAGACTAAGTATATATTTAAAAAGGGTGAGTTATACAATATATTGATTCGAATATTGTTTAATATAGCTGTACTGCTGATTATCTAAATTATTTATTACTTTAATCTAATAAAGCAAACATTTTAAATTGAGATGCATTATAAATGCCCAGACTCATAGAATGTATTTAATATTTTAGTATTCTATTTATTAATTGAAAAATTTGATAAAATAGTTTTTTTTCTTATTGCGTGAATAACGCTCTGTGTTAATAAATCTATGCTCGTGTTTTGTGAATAAAAATTTTAATTTTGCGATAAAAAAAGCATTTATTGCATTCATAATTAAATGTAGTGGAAGATTAAGTTTCAGCACAGAAATAGAGAAATATATTAGCTATCTGATTTATTTCGATTTAAAGAAATCAATTATTACATTTTATTTTGGAATACGTTTTTTAGTTTCGAATTACTCGATTCTAAATTAAATTTTTTTTTCATGTCTTTAATGGGTCTCAATTTATGACGGTCACATAATAAAGACGTGTTCTCAATTTAATTCAAAACGGACATTAAACTAATTGTACTTGTTGTTTTATTTGTAAAACTTGGATAAAATTTCATAATTAAGTAAAAATGTTCAAATATGTTACAAAAAAATTTCTTCAAAAAGATATTAAAATTTAAAAAAGACTTTTTTTATGCATGTACATTAAAATAAAATGATTTTCTGTACCTAGATGCGTTATAATGGTTGTCAAATATGTACTTTTTAAGAAAAAGCTTCTTCAATCAGCAAAACCTGGCTACAACGAAACGCATAAACTGATTAGCTGGAAACACGTGATTGTAGTTATCATGTGACTATGACGCCACATGAATTTAGCTCATTTAGTATAAAAGGCTTTAAATCACAACTTTGTTGTAACGGGACTAAAAATGTACATTTGTTGATTCATGACATTGATGTAAAGCAGTGGTCTTCAAACTGTGTTCCACGAAATCCTGGGGTTCCACGAGTCACAATAATAAAATCGAAAAGAAACTAAAATGTGTATGCAAAATGGATTCACGTTTTCTATGAAGTTTGTATGCCCTCAAGAATTTAAAGTTTCTCTTATCATTAAGAAACTGAACATTTTATCCATGCAATACTTTTATTATATTATAGTAATGTTTAAAAAGAATATTAGATCGTGAATATTTTATTGTTTACTATCCCGAGTTCCACGAAATAGTTTTATACTCGTTAGTACAACGACTTGCAAAACTAAATAGTTTTCTAATGGAAAATGCACCTTTTTGTAATTGTGGAAAAAACACTTACAGTAAAGGAGAGGGAACAACTTATCAACATATTTAATTTTAAAAATCTAAATTAAAGCTCATAAATTTTATGTTGCAAATTCATGTCAAATACACAGTATTTCTCACACAGCTAGAAACATTTTAATGCTATTCAGAACAATGTGAAAAGTGAAAAATAGTTCTCAACTTGAGTGTCTAAAAAAACCAAGTATAGAAACAAATGAAACTCGGAACGTATAATGCGATTGCATTTAATCTTAATCGACCTAGACTTCGACAATTTGTGAAAAAATGCAAGCACATATCCTAGTTACTAAACATAATGCATGGGTAGATGACATTTGGAGCATAGAATGTTATTAATGAGTAAATTATATTAAAAGTAGATTAAATTTTTTTTGATTTTAAATGCAATACTTTTTTAATTACCTTTACATTGATCTATTGTTGATACATCTTTGAAAAAATATTAAAAATATATCCTAAGTGTGTGTGGAGAATAGGGTTCCACGAAAATACTTTCTAGCTCTAGGGGTTCCACGAAAACTCCTTCTTATTCTAGGTGTGAGTTGGAAAAAGTTTGAAGACCACTAATGTAAAGAAGTAAGAGGTCTCATCCAAAAGTTTAAACTTCAAAATGCTCATTAAATTTTAGAGTTCAATAATAAATTATCGCTAGGAAAATGCTTTCTCAGGAATAAATAATTCCTCGACCAAGAATGTTTTAAAATTTTCTATTAATTTTCTCTAATCCAAATACTTCAACTTTTTAGATAGTTTAAAATGGTGCTGTGTTTCCGCAATGCCGATAAAATAAATCGTTGTTGTAGAAACACGGATATTTTTAAACTCCCCTACAACTTCTCAATAACCTGCTGGTAAGTTTTGAATTTAAAATGTGATACAAAAGTCTAAAATATTTCGAATTGCTCTGAATATTTTTTTCTAACACTTATAGTTTTTGTAGCTGACACCTAAATCACCTATCGTTAGCTGGATTTATATTTCCTCAAACCCCTCCTCTTGACTACGGAGTGATCATGTTCGCGAATACGTGAACGGTGTTATATGTGCCTAGTCACGGATTCGAACTGCTGAAGATCTGCTTATTGAAGGCTCAAGCCCATTAAATCTGTTGAGACTCAGTTTTCTGTTTGAAACTCGGCTGCCAACTATGATGTCGTTCTCGTCACTTTAGTACTCGTCAGTAGTCCTCATGTTGCTTTGAAATCCAACGTCAATAAGCAAACATTGAATTTCATCTTCTCCAGTGCTTTAAACAAGATAATTATTTTGTTCACATTTAAATTACTTTTATTAGAAATAGGGGGGGGGGGTACGCAATTTGTATAAAAAAATCTTTGTAAAGGCATTTTTATTAAAAATATTTCAAAAGCGAAAATTTATCTGGTTTAGTTTTTGTAGCGCTTTTTAAGATTTACCTAATATTCTGTAAATTTCGAAAATCGTTGCAAAATTATGTATACAAAATTTTTTGAATTTTTATGTTCTAGAATTGTAAAACTGGCAAATAGTTACCAGAGGTTAGAAGATAAATTACCTAATCTTAAGTTGCCAGGATCTAAACAAAATGCAGAAATCATTCTGTTTTAAAACTTTATTTTCTTTAACATTTAGTAGAAGTTCTCTAAATAGATAAGATTCCAATATATACACATTTTGAAACTGTTTACATATCATGACCTTTTAAGACGTGAGATAAAATGCTTAGGTAGAATATATTAGCACGTACTTCATATAGACTGGTCGCATGAGTTTTCGTTTGCAATTACAGCAAATAAAAAGATTAGAGACAATTTGGTTTTAGAAAAGTCTAGATACTGTAACTTCTGAATTAATAATTCTGAACTAAACTTAAATAGATAAACTTCTGAAAACTAAACTTGAATAATTTGTGCATGAACTTCCTCATTAATTTGGAAAATTTATATGTGTTAATTCGGATATATTGAATTTTTTTAATGTAGCAGTGTGTTCCCCCTTCCCAATTTTAGAATTTTTATTTTAGATAACATTTATTCTTCTTGTGTGCTTTACAAGTTGTCTTATGTTATTTATAAATTAGTAAAGTTTTACTTGTCTGGGACATAAAAGGATTTCCATATATCGTGTTTTTAAAATGTTAATGAATATAATCCTTAACTTCTTATAAAACATTCTTTTGTGAAACAAATATAAATTTCTCTTATAATATCCTCAATCTCTGATTCTACAACCTTCAAAATATTTTGTCTCAATTCTGACTTTTGGTTGGAATGTGGCGTAATGAAGATGATTAGGGCCCCCGTGCAAAGTCAAGTTTAAGGCCCCTAGCCAAATCTTACAAATGGTATGTACTTGGCGTCAGTTAGGATTTGGGCCCCCTACAATACGGGGGTGTACGTTATGCCATTGGAATAGTCCAATGGTCAGTCGCGAACTCGAGACTGGCATTGTTCAGTAGTCCTGGTGCCTTTGAAAATCCGCCATGTGTACGAGCTGTTCACGTTAAATTTGTCGAGGCTCAATCCTCACGCAACCGTTGGAGAGGAATTTGGAGAGTGGGGTGCCATTTAAAGTGCCATCCTCGTTACTTGACCGAGCTTCAAGTTAGGAGTTCCTTTGCTATAATAACTCTAGTAAAGCTTCGAGGGAGAGTAGTGTTGAATGACACAGTGTAGCTTCGAAGTGCGACTCTAATGGAAAATGAAATCTTTAAAGAGATTTTAGATTACAAGGTTCTTTGCCAATAGCCGTTTTGTTGCTTTCGTGTGCATTATTTATAAAGCACATAGTCAATGTTGACTTGAATTCTACCAAATGTTGCTTAGTTGCTTACTTTTAATAATTTGTTGATATTTTAATTAAGTTTTTAATATTTATCTGAATAATTTTGTTAAGTATTGGCGGTATGCTTTTAACATACGCCAGAAGTATGCATAGCCACCATCAGTCTAAGACCGGATTCCTAATGCAGTTCAGAAACGTAATAAAAGTTACTATGATTTTTATCGGTAATAGCTGCTACGTCGCAGAGTCCGGAGCTAGAGAAAAAATGTTCTCCGTACATGTTTGTAGCATTGTACAAAGGGCAAGCTGGAAAATCTTCTAAATCGAATCAGTATAGGTGTTTCGTGAGGTAATCATGTCCAGTTTCGATTTGAAAGTTAGCGACATCGACAGGTCTAGGCAAGTCGCAAGGAATGGAACTTTACATTAAGGAATATCCTCTCTCAATGCCCATTCTTTTCTAGGGGATGAGTCTTAAACCTGGCATTAATAATTCTCTTAGCACTGTGATAACGAACAGGAGGATTTGGTTGGACTTACTACCCACGATTCCACAATGACTTGGAATCCACAGCTGGATAATAATCCATTGGCATTATGTGCTTTTAAAGCATTTTTCATCTTGAGTCTAATATTTACAATATTTTGAAGAGAGGGAAAAACTCTTAAAGTGTACCTTAAGTACCAAAAAACTGAGGTACAAAAAATCAAGTAGGGCATAAAACTAAATATCAAACGAAAAACTGCGTAATTTTATGAAGGAGTAATCTGTTATTGTTTATTTACAAATTTTGTGTGTAAAAATACTCTTGAAGTGATTCTCTGTCATTACTAATTTTACTCCAATTAGCGAGGATGATGCACTGCATTTTTTTTTAAAACTTTGAGTTGTGTTCCAGAAAAAAAAAGGAAGCGCCGACTCATCGTCTTAAGTAAGAACTGTTCAAAAACGTTATCATTTACGTCATTACCTGAATTGGAGCCAAAAATGTTTATTGTCGCTAAGGGGGTTTATACTTCATGTGTGTCCACGTTTAATGCCGCACATGTTCCTGTGCAAAATATCCGTTTAAATGACACAGCTGATAGATGCCAGAGTTGTCAAAGCTTTCGTAACATACGGTTGTTCTTATCCTTTTATGACGTTTCTTCAGATAATATTTGTTTAAGTAAGTGTTCTGTTGGATGAATCGCCTTTTTCTCCTCATCAGATCATTTTGATACAGTGGTAAGGGGAAGTACACAGGTACATAAATCGCGCGCGCGGCAATCATGTGAGGAATTGCGAACGTTTACTGAAAATGAAACAATGTTTTGCCTAAGTATTTAGTGACATAAAAAAAGTCAGATGTATATGAAGTCATAGAATTTTATTTATTTGATCAAATCGTAATTGAATAGATCAGTGTCATATCCGCAACCCCCGGGCCACGGACTGGTTCTGGTTCGTGGATCAAATGGTACTGGGCCGCCCAAAGAACAAGAAATTATTTCAATTGTATTTACTATGGCGTGTTTCTCTCGAGTTTGTGCAACTTTCAATAAAAATAACTTTATATTCCATGTTAAATTACTTTATATTCATTTTTTGATTTAACGATTTTTATTCTGAAGGCATATTTAAATACTATTAAATTAAAATTACATTAAAACAATCTAAAATATAAACAATCAACGTCTCACCCTCAGTGTGAGTGATAAAACGGTTGGGTAATACTGATCTACATTAAAGCTGTATTGTTTAGATTTGTGGCATTTCGTTTGAAAATCGACGGTGTAAATACCCGATTTTGAGGTTCTCTCTTGTACTAAATTCTGTCCAGCTTATGGAATAGTCGAGGTAGCAATTCTTCGCAAGGTATGATCAGCTAATGCGTTGAATTCATGGTCACATAAATGCGTGTTCTCCTTTGAAATCAGAACTGACATTAAACTTGTATCGTTGCTGTTCTACTTCTAAAATTTAAGATAAATTTTAATTTTGATTATTACCCAACAAGTATTTTAAGTTTCTGTAAAAAATAAAAACTATAAAAAATTATACGCGTCAAAGCTTATCAAAGTTATCAAGAGCTTTTGTTTACCTTTGTGTTTTTGAGAATTATTAACAAATATGTATTATTTTTAAAAGAAAACTTCTGTGTAAAAAGCAGAAGTTGGCAACAGCGAAGTGCATGAACTGATTGACTTGAAACGCTTGCATTTATTATGTGATTATGACGTCAAATAATGTTTTGTAAACGGACTGGCTGGAAGCACCTCATTGCTGTTTTAATGTGACGATGTGTCGTCACATGGATTAGCCCATTGTGTTTCTTTAGTTTAAACGTTAACATAGACAGTCTGGGGCAATTCGAACCCGAGATCCATACAAAAGGGAATTTTAAACGCTTTTTTCCTATCTGATAAGGAAATACAAGCAGTTACCGAAGAAGTAATGAACTAATTCATTTAAGACGGTGGCAATTTTTGTTCTGATTCGTTTTAAGTGAATCGATTGATGTATGTTACGTTATCGTCCAATTTTATATTATTCTACATAAAATACGTAATTTATTGTTTTTCTAAAATGACGAAACAAAAATTTGAAATATGTGTTCGGAATTGAATGGCATGCACATTGTAATAACGAAGTGTATTACGAAGCCAATCATCACTCATTTCTATTGGTCTGGTGCGAATTTTTTTTAAAAAAAGCAGCTCTGTATTGTTTTTACCATTAGTAAAATTGATACTTGTCGCCTATAGACCATTGTGTTTAATAAGATTTCAATAGCACCTATCATCTTTACACATTTGCCAAATATTATCTTTTATTACATGATAAAGTCCTGAAGAAGATATGAATATATTTTTGAGCTGGAAGGGGACATATTTTAGATTCAATTTTTTGATGCAGTTCTTTAATTTCTTTTGCACTTAGCGCAATATTTGCGTTCTGCTAAGGGTTTAATAAAACTTCATTTCCTCTTTAATCAAGATTGAAATTAGAGATTTTCGGTATTTTTTTCATTTGCACGCCTTTTTAAATTTATTTCGTCAAATTTTATTACTTATTTATTAGCAGTTATTTATAAATGTTTATTTTTGATGTTAATCTCTGTAGGAAATACGTTGTGATATAAATTAAAGTGAGAAGTGTTCATGATTGCTATAGTGTTGTCGAACCTAAACCATAAATTTTAATGTACAAATATTAGTAATTTAAAGATTAATTTTACCTAATTTCTTTGTTGGCAAGAAATTTACATAATGAATAGCTGAAACACACACAATATGATAAATCAAAAGTTATAAAAGTTCTGTAGCGAAATTTCTGGTTCAGTTAATTTACAATTTTTACTCGTCCTTAAGTCATTGATTATTCTTGAACGCTTCAACAATTAGTTATTTCGGAATCTATTAATAAGAAAGAAAAGTGAATATTTTCTTTCTTTCAATTAAATAAAAGTAATTGAAAGTGCACTTATTTCAATTACTTTTATTTAATTTGAAATAGGCGCTTCTCACTAATTACTTTTTCGCCTAAATTAATTTCTACAGAATTCACAAATATAGATAAGATCTGTATGAAAATATCTCTGAAGAAATATTTCATTTTGTATTTTGATTTTTCTTTTTAGAACTAATTACTTATTTGTTGTCCACTTCCTATGAAATAAATGCGCTTCAACTTTAATTTAATCAGCTCAATCTAATTTATAGCTGTTAACCAGAACATTAGTGAATGAAATAAGAGCTTGTTGCATTGTCTGGAGAGTTCTGGAAACGAATCAAGATTGAAAAACCAGATTAACCACCATTAATTTCAGGAAATTAATGCCATTGGCACGAACAGAACTTTTCAATTATATTTCCTGTGCATTGCTCTTTTCTTTCATATATTTTTAAGCAAAAATTCTATGATCATATTTTTGTCTCAACTGTAACCCGCATACATTTTTGTAAAAATGAATTTCTGGTATTTAACGTATTAGCCTTTCGACCGTTTTCGCCAAATCAAAACCCGCCTTGTAGAGTGGCACGTTAAATTGTACCGGGGCTCAAACGTCCTCCCGTTGGTGTGGAAGTTAGAGGGGAGTGCTAGCCGAGGTGACGTTCTCGTCACTTGACCGTAGTTCAAAATTACGAGGTCCGTCACCAAAAGCCCTCGTGTAGCTGAATAAAGCGACATTAATATTCATTCACTCACGCGCCAAATAAAAAAACATCGCCAAATGCCGTTATATTTTTAGTCGATAAAACATTCCGCGCATGCTCTGACATAATAGTAACCTTGTTTAGTAGTTGGGCAAAGAATTTTGCAATAAAAAATGTCATGGTGTTATGAAACCGTTTCTTGCATTTTAAAGCTGTTGCATATTAACTAAAAAAGCTGTTTTTTCCACTTAATAAACTATTTTTAAATAAACTAAATTGCTATAATCAATTTAGTTCTTTCTTTACTTCCAAATATTTATGTTGTGAATTCGCCACAGAATAAGTTTTACGCGTATCTTGTTTATTCATTCTTTATCATTTTCTCCTTTCTTGGAGATGACTAATTTTCTGTCACGCTATTTGACTCACCATGCTCTGCATGATATTTACATGAACAACACAGTAACCTAGTGAAGTTAGACGTCTGAATGATTTTTAAAAAAAAGTGGTAACTTATTTTATCAATTGTGTTAGTTAATTGTTAAAAGGATTTCTTTTTTTACAAGATGGATGATTTACCAATGAAAGACGATTGTTATTTCTAGTATGAACGTGATTGACTTTTCCTAATTGTAATTTGTGTGGTAAACATTAAGTTCAAAATGGCAAATCATCTTTTGTATTCATTGTGTTACTTTTTGTAAAATTTAGTCTTCCTGTTTTGTACGCCATCTTATAATTTACTACCATAGGATGGTAAAAAGTTTAATTTGTATAGAAATTTTTATTTCATTAAAAATATTTTAAATTTTTGACCATTTTTTTTTTGAAATTTATTAATATTAAAATGGTTGGTCAGTCTTATTGTGTTTCTGAAGATATTTACTGTCAGAACACAATGTGTACAAAAGTATAATCCAGTACTGCCACCACTTAAAAATATATGGTGGTGGTGGGACTAATCTCCATCTGGTCTAGTGAAACTAGACCAGATCCATGAGTCCATAAATCTTCACAAAGCAGCGCCATATCATTCAAGGGTTCCAGATCGTATCAGACGACATTCTCGCGAAGGTAGCAAAAGAAGCTTCCCAATTTGCACCAAATGTGAGATCAGTCCTTTTTCTCCTCAGCACATGTGTTGGGTTTTTTTCGTGTGAGGAGGCTGTTACTTAAAAATATATACAGCTGTGAAATATTGCTTTTTTAGGTAGGAAGAAAATTATTAACGTTTTAGTTGATTAACTAAAAATATTTTGAGGGACATTTCACTTCTAATGGTGAGGAACCGTATGTTTCTCATTCGTTTTATTGATCCCTTAGGCTTAAAAGCATTTAAAGGAGTAAACTTTTTCTCACCAATAGGACTAAATAAACGGCCATTAGATAGTGCTTTAAAAACTGCAATAAACAAAGTTTTCTGAAATTATCTGTGTCTGTTAGAAACTGTTGTATCATAAATTTGTATTTTGTTCAAAAGATTGTAAAAATCGCAATGGGCTTAATTCACATAACTACAATCGCGTGTTTTTTGCCAATCAGTTGATAAATTCAGTGACGTCATAGCCTCATAAGTTACGTGTTTTCTGCCAATCGGCTCATGCGATTTGTTGTAGACAATTTTCGCTTTTTGCAGAAACTGTCTTTTAAGTACATATTTGTTAACAATAACGCTCAAAGGTTAACAAAAAACGCTCATTGGCTTACAAAATACCCTTGATTTTAAAAGCATATGTGTAATATAAGAATTTCAGGTATTTACGTATCTCGCAACAATCGCCAACTCTAATATTAACTTGCCAAGTTGGCAACCCCAATTTTATATGTATCGTACGCGCTGAATTGTCAATCAGGAGATTCCTTTTTTATGCCGCCAATAGGTTGCGAAAATACGCAAATACCGAATTTTATTTTTTAAGTTGGATTATTTTGGATTCAATTTTCAACCTAGATATTTCAACATCTTTCTCCAATTATCAATTTTGGAAATTTTTTATCTAAATTTTACAAATCGAACAACATGTTAGTTTTTAATTTAATAGAGAACACATGATTTCAATTAAAAAGCTTTAATGAATTTAGTTCCATGAAAAAAAAAAAATTAAACAGCTGTTATGAAGATTAGGATGAAAAAAGTATCATATGTATACAAAGTAATGTAGGAAATAATCATTGAATTCTTTTATTCCCGATAAAAAAATTATTTAATTCATAATTTAGAGTGGGATCATTAATAAATCATAAATGCAAACATATAATATACGACATGGTCAATGTATTTATTAATTTTGTTCATTGAATTTACATACAAATTTAGTGATCAATGTCAAAAATATTTTTCTTTGCCATTGTTACGTAAGTGTCAATTTTTGTAAATGGAGCATATTTTTTTTATGTATTTTTTAAACCTCTTGACTCGGGAGGATTCGGGTTTCCGTTTTTGCAGAAAGTAAAGAATTGGAAATGGAGATTTGCATGAGGGCAGCAAACTCTTTAAAAACTATTTTTATACGGAAGATAAAATCGCTCGATTTATTTTATTAACAAAATTAGCGGGTCACTCTCTTGAAAAATAGCGAATTGAGCTGAAATATTTCATGGAGTATTGGATACAAATTTTCAAATCGACTTGTACGAATTTACATTTAGAGATTATAAAATTCAAGATCATATTTGCGGTTGTATTAATTTGATTTCTTTGGAATTTAAATACACGAGACTAATCAAACGAATTATCCCATGAATGCCGGTCTGTAATTTATTGCAGTCCTCGAACTTAATGTGTTTGCTTTTCAGGAAATCAGGGTTTAATACTATTTTGGAGACTTTTTATTGATCATCTGAACAAACTTCGGAAATGGAGAAATGATGGAGTATGATGTCAGTTCTGTTATTATTTGATCTTTTAAAAACAATGTTATTTGATTATTTACGCAAGAAATGCTATATTCTTTGTCTTGATGGATTTCCTCATAAGTTAGAGAATACTGTAATATAACACCAAAAAAAACCATTTAGCTATGTATGTTTAACTAGCCGTTACCCACACGCTCGGCTGGGTATTTCATGATGCATGATCATGTACTGTTCATAATTTATTGATATCAAAGTCCTAGTCATAATTTATTGATATCCTCCATTAAGCTTTCGATTCTTTTGAAAAACATTCTTGTATCCCTTGTCTCTTGATTTAAAAAGAACTGGACTTGACTTTCTCTAAAACGGAAGTATATTTATCTTTAATGCCCCCTCGAAGTCGATATCCGCAAAAAACATTTTTAGTAGATCTCTACTCATGAAAATAAAGGTTCTTGCCAAATTTCATTTCTGTCGATTTTATAGTTTGGAAACGGGAATTTCTTGTCTCTACTTCCCAGTACTCCCTTCGTTGAGTCTATTTCGTAAAACCGGTTCTTAGCGGATCTCTACGCAACAACAAAAAAAAAAAAGACATAACAAATATTAAGTCGATAGGTCTAATATTTCAAAAACGGTAATTTTTATCTTTAACACCGCCTCAACCCTTGGGAGTAGACAAACGCAAAAGAACCCTTCTTAGTGGATCTCTACTCAACAAAAGAAACGTGCTTACCAAATTTTAAGTCTGTCGGGTGTCTAATAGTTCTGGAAATCTCGGGATGAGTGGGTGAGGGTCGTTTTTTCCAAAATAAATAGACAATAGTACAGAGTATAGCTTTCTAAATATCTCTTATACTGTGAATGTACAAGTTTTACAGAAGCATTTTGTAAAAGAATCACGTTAAATTCGACTTTTACTGGTCTGAAAAAGACAGAACTACGTTCTTAATCCAGGTAAAAGCAAAACAAGTTTATTTTTTTATTCGGTTTTAGGTAAAAAAAAATTTCAGAAATAAACGCAAGTAGGTTGCTTAATAAATTCTCTCAAAAGTCTGAAGGCAATCGAGGTATGAAAACTTGGAATTTCAGCTTGTATCCAAATTTAAATTCATTTTATTTTAATTGAAAGTAATAAATTAGTTTTATATTATCATTTTCACTAACTGATGATAATCTTCGTTTGCACAAACTGGTTTCAAATGATTCTCCTCAAAGTAGACATGTGGTGGGGGGAATAGCTCTTGCCGGTAGAAACGATAAATTTTCATAAACTTCATTCTCGTTATGCTTCTCTTTCAATTCAGGTACTATTATCAGTAATTAAACTTAATAATAATTCAATTTATGTAGTTAACGATATCCTGACATACAATTTTGCAACTCTCGTAGTAATTTAATAGTCCTTTAGGAATTGGGGGAAAAGATGATTTTCTAATTTACTCGAGTTTAAAGTCTTCCTCGAATTAATCTTGAATTAGATTTGTACCAAGATTCCTGTGTCTGTATCAAGGCGCACTTCCTAAGAACGTGCATATTTATCCATGGAATTCTTAAATGAAATTCAAATTACGTAAAGATTTTTAATTTTGGTATTGTACGCTACTCGTTTTTGGCGTAATTTTGGAATCGCTCTAGATAGATCTTTGGTGGCCTGTCCAATATTTTCGTATTGTAATGTGTTGCCGCAACTTGGCGAAATTTTACAATATTTGGCTGACACATCCGTAGTGTACCGATATCAAATTAGTTCCGATTTTGTGAATCTGTAAGATGTTTCAAAGAAAGGGATAATTACTTTTTTTTTTTCAACATCTGATTACATGAGAAGGAAGTGCAAAGAATTTTGATGTAAATATTCTGCTTTGTAATCACGTCTTGACTCTTTCCTCTCTATTTTTGTTGCTGTTGTTGTTTTTAGCAAAGGAATTATTGAGTGCTTCCTGTTAATTGTCGCTACCAAATGTTTGAAAGTTAATTCTGTATGGCTGCTTTTATTTTCATTAATACCGGAAGTACGATCAAATGATGAGGTCAGCCATCAAATGGGCTCTTCACGGCATTGGAAATATAATACATTTAAGTGTTTCTCACAAAGTTTTGCACAGAAGAGTTTGTAGCTGTGGTAGCCTAGCAGTTAAAGTAGCGGACTCGTTCCCGGCGTGTCATGAGTTCGAGCCTAGTACCGCTGAAGACCCGCCATGTAGAGGAGCGATGCACGTTAAATTTGTAGAGAGTTCAAATGTCCTCCCATTGGTGTGGTGTCGTAATTAAGAGAGGGAGTGCCAGTTCAGGTGTCGTCCTCGTCAATTGACCATGATTCAAAATTACGAGGTCCTTTGCCACAAGTCCTCTAGTAGTTGAACAGTGCGACGTAAACATTCACTTACTCGCACCCTAACAGTTTTAGCCCCAAAGAGGGCTATGTCTGTAAGAAAATACATCGATTAGTAAAATATTAAAGAATTTTTCATTGGTATAATGTACTTTCAAAATTAAATTAATTATTGGTGAAAGCAGGCTTAAATCGTAAACAAAAATAAAACTGAATAGTGAATATCTGATCAACGGGCAGTGCCGATTTAAACTCATTTCGGATCCTGGGTGTAGAAGATCTACTGGCCCCCTTGGCACTGGGTGGATCGAAATTTATAACCCGAAAATCTGATTAAGTCCAGTTTATCCGAGCCCCTGGGCGCCCGACTCAAGCGCCCAATAGATAAACCAGCACTGTCACCGGGTGAATTTATTTATTGGCAGCTACAACAACAATGGTGATTAAAAATTGTGCAATTTTTGTAAATATACTAAATTAAAGTTATGCAAATTTTTTTATGAATTCGCACAATGTTTTCTTACTGTAATAATTTTAAAGTTTTGTAAGCATACATATCACAAATCATATGTTATCGATAATTATTACATTCAATATATATGTGGAAAAAGAAGCATGGATGTTTTATGTTCCTGAACTTTTTTTTAACTAACGACTTTTGAAATTATTTTTACCGAGTAGCATTACTTTTGAGTATGAAAAGAAGTAGTCTAAAAAATCGGATATTTAATGTAAAACTTATAAAATATTATGAAGAAAAAAAAGTAAAACATTAACTTGATCATCAAGATTCTTCCGGTTGAAATCATCCCCCTCTTGTAAACTGTTAGGCATCGTCGTCTCCTCGAGATCTTTCTTTAATCATCAACTCTTAGAACTAAACTTTTTTTATGAGTCAAATTCATATACAGGTAACTTAAAGACAGAAGGGTGTTAAGTTAAAACGTCAGATGACTGTTAACTGAGATGCCACATCTTGAAAGATATCTTAGGGGTCTTAACTCATCATCACCCGTTTTCGTGCTAAAAAACTACGCGAGTTCTCCCTCAAGAATGTTATTTTTGAGAACGAACTAAGCGCAAATAGTGCACCTCTAGATGATTGTACGGGGAAGGTTGTTTTGATATGCGGTGTAATGTGCCTATAAACAACAAAAACTAAATAAGGTTTATCAGAGTAGAATGTTTTATCAGAAGAATCAAGTTTTTTAATTCATTCTTGCGAAATATGTTCATATATGAAGAAAACTAATTTCAGGTCTCAAAGGGATTTTTATTTCTAATGGGCTGTGGATTGGTGTTTTACAATTGCAGACCTAGTACATTCCCGGAAGCTGGTATCTTTTTTTAGTGCGGCACCTTATAGGCGAATACCAATCGTCATAGGTAATTTTGACTCCCAGTTTCCTCCACAGAGGGAGGCACCTGAGCTCTGACGATGCGAAATTCTTCAAAGAATAAAATTTTAATGACAGCACCCATGCCAAACAGACACTCAAGGGACTTTTTATATGCCGCATTATCATACGACATGAAAAATGAGAGAAATATGAGATTTTGAAATATATAATAAACCCTATATATTCTATAGTTGATACTTGCGTATTATATCGTCGACCAATTTCGGCAAATAAAAAGACATTGCCAAATACAGTCATCTTTTTTTTAAAGCGAACGTGCGTGGAAAGGTTTCCCTCTTTTTGCTACATTTTACAGCATTTGGCGACGTCTTTTGATTTGACGAAATGGCCGACGATATACGCAAGTACCCTATAGTTTAATTAATTGAAGTATTTTTTTAATTTCCTTTCGGTATATGCTTTTAACATGTCATTATTATTCATGAAATGTGTCCTCAAGTACGCTTTTTAAGAATAAGGATTAAAAATTAAATTTAAATATAATAAAAATTTACCCATTTCAGTGATAATTTAACTGTGAACAATTAGTCAATGGATTTATGTAAACCTGATTTATCCTTTCAATCAATCAAAGAATAACAAAGTTCAAGTTTGTCTACTCGCTTTAAGTAGGCTATGACAGCAGAGCAATTGTTGGCGCGAGCTTCGTGGCCGTACAAACTGAGTAAACAGATTCGTGCCCCGATTCTTCGAAATTTTTTGTGTGGAATATTAAAACTGTTGCTCGATAAATGAAATATCCTTTCAATGCAAGTAGAAGAAAGACACTGTGAAGTGAAAAATATCTCGTTCACTAAAATACCTTGTCATTCGAACGTGATGTCTACAAACGACCGAAACTGTTATTTTAGTTTTTTCTTCTATGAATGTGGTGATCTGCAGATAAAATAGTTAACTGATCGTTATTAGAAGAATTGGAAAGCTTTATTTCCTGGAATTTTTATTTTAGGAAAATCTTCTGAATTTGTGAATTCACATTTATATGCAAGGATTTTTTTATCGTTAACCTCTTTATTTAAAAAGCCTGGGAGAAAACTTGTGCATCTTGATAATATCTATATTCACAATAAAAACCCATAATCCACATTATTTTAAATTATAATACATAAAATATCCGTAAGCAATCTGTTCATAATAAAGTTTTTATAAAATTCAGAAATAAAAAAAAAATTGAAAATTTTTAATTGTTTTTCACAAAATAATTAAGATAAAGGCTTAATGCGTTTTGTCTCGTGTTGGAAAAAAATGGAATATAAGCTGGAAATTATTCCATAAATTGTAAATTTAAAATTAAAAAAATAATTTAAAAATGCTATAATGTTAAAGCATACATGTTTTTGCGTTTAAAAGGCATGCCGTAGACCATGAGATAATGAGGCTGTTTTAAATTAGGAATGTACGATGAACATTTTTTTTTCTTTAGATTCTAATGGAATTTATTCTTTAGTTTACTGTTTTTCGACATAAACCTTTAGGATGTGCATGATATACCAATTTTAAAAAAAATATAACTATATGGTTCAAACCGGCATAAATAATTCATGAATATGAAAGAAGCTAATTTTATGAATTCAAAATGAAGTATTTCCAGTTTGGATCAGTTTCTCTAATTTTACGATTAACAACTGCTATTAATAGAATTTTTAAATTTATGCTCATACTTGTTGAAAAGGTTTTTAACTTTCTGTTCCTGCAAAGGATAAGTGTTAAAGACCACTTTACGAGTGAAGTGGTGAAAATTTTGAGATTGTTTTTATTCTCAGTGCCATCTCAATTTTAAAAAGAAATACGAATTTCTTCAGGCGATTGGTCTAATATGAAGTGATCAGCTCTAAACGTAAGTGTGTCATCACCTAACGGGTATATTGAATTTTCTGAAAATAAAATATGAAATTTAAATGACAGAAAAAAAATGTTTCTTTAAATTGCTCAGAGTTTTTTCTGAGAGGAATTTTATTTAATAATTTTCAGACAAGAATTTATATTTTTACCTAAGGATTCATGTATATTAATTTAAATTCACCCCATCAAAAGTAGCGAGAATTTTTTGAAAATAAAATTTTTCAACAGCATAAGTGACACTTCAGCACACTGTGCATTTTATCAGATTGATCTCTGCTAAAACATGTCTCAAACAAAATGTTTCAGTTCAAATTTTTTTTTTTTTTTCCTTTTCTTTTTGAGCCCGTCATTGCTAAACGCCTGTTAGCAGATGCAGTTTGGGATTTTTATCAGCGCTATATCTCTTCCCAATCTCTGCACATGTTTTGCCGAATGCCAAGGATCTTACCTAGTCATCGATTTATCGCATTGTATTGATAGAAGGACAATGTATGCAGAGGTAAAAATTATCTGCGAGGGAGGAGCTTGGATCCCAGCTGTCGCGAGCCGATTCTGCCTCAAGGTCATTGACTCGGAAAGTGTGTGCATTCTGCTTTGTCACATCATTTATCCTGCCGTCGCAAAATCGGGAAAACGTCTTTTAAGAAGAATGAAGGTTTCTTGCTTTTAAGTGTGGGCGCATTGCGTCGACATAGTAGCAGCAGCGGGTAAAACTGCTAGTTTTGACAATGACTCACCCATTCTATTTCGGAGTCCTGCCTCAAAATGAATAAAAATCAGTTGCAAAAAGGGGGAGGGGGGATAGAAATGAAGAGAATGTGTCTCTTCCTCCCTTTCTGCGGAATATATATGTCCAAATGCAACATTTCTGTTGACGTTGGGTGAGGGTTTGTGGTTGCGACTTGTTTTTGTCCCGAATCTACCCAGGAAGTAGTGAAACGACGTTATGCTGCATCACAGTTTATCGTCAGAAAATAGTTTTGGGGTATAACTGTGATAACATTTTCGGAAGCTTACTGCTTAAAATAAAACTTTTTTTTTTTCCTTTCAAGTTTAAGTAGTATTCACAAAGTTGAAATTGTGTTTGACTTTTCATTTCCGAGTTCTTGCAGTACTCTTTAAACTTTTTAATTTGATTTTTTTTTAAAAAAAATATATTACTTTTATGCAAATTTAGCATTTTTTTAACGTTTGATACCATATATACCATATCTGGAACACGTGTGTGTGTTTTTTTTTCTTCAGAAAAAAAAATCCAGGCATCAAATGTTTTCAATTTTGATGTTCAAATTTTTGAAAGTGGTTGTCATTAACAATGTCTGTGACCACACATGGACTTCACCAGCATGCATGCACCAGTGTCAAAATAGGGGTGAGATGACAGTTTCGAGATTTCTTAATTTTGAGTCCAATAACAATGTAACTGTTACGTTTAATTCGAATTCAGCACAAATATGGTTTCAGAAAATTTCAATTTTGAGGGATTGACGAAAAAAGTTGCGTAACTTATTCATTGAATTAAACAGTTTGGATACATTTTATTTTTTCCCCCAACACTGTCAAAAATGCAATTTTAATTCTTATTTGAGCTTATTTCTTATTAACTTTACTTCTAATATTATTTTGAATTTAAACATTTTAAAGGTATATATTAAAAACGGTATTTTTTATTCCTTTTTTTTATTTTACGACATAAATGATTTTTATCTTATTAATTTATCAATATTTATTTATTTTTTTACTTCGTGTTTCATTATTTTGGGTTCTCCTTATCGTATTTCGAATCTTTTGTTTCTAATAAGAGTGCATTAAATATTTTGGTTTTATGCTATCCTCTAATAAATTGTTATAAGAGTGAAACGAGCCCAAATCCCCCTTCTACCCTGTGACCCAAGTAAAGGTGTGGTAGGAATTAAAGGATCATTTGACATGATAAATTCCAATTATTTTTTTTGTCACTATAATCCACACAAACTCTTTAAATAGGACAATTTAGTCGAGCAAAAGGGAGAAGAGACGATATTCGCGTTTGGGGAGAATATGTTCAATAATGCGGTTCTTCTCTCTCTCCTTAATATTACTTTACACAGAGCTTACATATTTAATGTCCGCCTAACTACTTTAACACTTTAACCATCCACGTAATTTGAAATTGACAGTACCTGAACTTAGGCAGTCTTCTGGTCAATTCAACTCAACTTTAACCCTTCTTGAGTATAATAACCAAAAATCTGGTAATCTTCACCTTGTAAATATCTTGTCACCTCTTGTTAGCTTAACTTCTAACTTTCTGTTTATCTATTCTCTTCACTGCCAATTCACTAACTGTTCACTATTTTCTTCACTTCAAATCCATTCACAATTCTTGCTGGTTCAAGAAACAATGAAATTATTTTGTTGTATTCTATATTCGCTGGTCTTGCACGCCTAAGGTTGCGGGTTCGATCCCGGTCAAAGTCGGTGGATATTCTTGATGCAGAAAATCGACAGTGTCCAAGTCATAGGACTATGCGGCATGTTAAAGATCCCTAAAGCGCCTGTTTTGCTTGGGTGCACTCGGCAAAATTAAATTCCTTGTTTCTTGTCGCATCATCAGAACTCAGGTGCCTCTCTGGTGAAGAGACTGGGTATCAATTACATTCCACCAATATGGTGCTGCACTTACGAGTGATATCAACTCCCGGGGAATATACTAGGTTTGCAATGGTAAATAACAATCCGTAGCTCCATTGGCAAAAAATATTCACAGACGTGTCTTTAGGTAAATCCAAGATCTGCGATCTCCAGTTGCTCGAGTGATGATTTTATTCTTGGGGTTGTAAATACGACAACACCCTCCATGAATGCCCTTGCAATCTGTCTCTTATTTTTGATTCGTGTCATTCGATGGCTCCATTTTTCTTCGTTTCTTACATTTACCAAGTATTTCTTAGAAACATTATTTTTTATTAATTCAAGTATCTTTGACAAGGCTTGGTCAAATGTGGAAGCCAATAAAACCAACCGATGTTATTAAAACATATATTTTTACAATTAAACAAAATAAGGATTATTTAATGTACGTATAAATGAGATTGAGATATATATTGTTAATACGCGTGTATTTTTTTTTAAATTTGGGGGGGGGGGTGAAAATTTTCAGGAAAAGAGCAAAGTATTTAGTTCAAAAGAAAATTGTTTTTAAAACATAAAAACGGACCAGTCACCCAATATTTGGTTAGAAATTTAGTTTTTTGCTGTTTAATAGCTGATTGTATATTTCTAATGTGATGCTATTTCAAATATAACAGAAGTTGGCCAAAATGTATATTCTTAAATTACTTTGGTCTTGCAAATGCTCAAAACTACAATTTAAAAAAGTAAATAAAGTGTAAAGGGGGAAATGTTATGTGTATATATATAAACTTATAATAATATACATTATACGTAATACACACAAACATTACAAATAAGTAAAATAAGCATCCTGATTGTGATAAATTGATTTTTACTCTAAAAATGAATGTCAGGTTGATTATATTTCATTATTTAAAAAAAAAAATGACTAATGAAAGGGTATGCAGTTTATGAAATAGTTTTTTGTACTATGTAATAAGAAAACATTATCTTATAATATTAGTACAAAATCTTCTTGCAGCTTTGTTCCTGCAAAATAACTTTGAAACTTGATAGCTTAAAAATAACTTATTATGCGAGTTTTTACCGAAGCTTCATGAAATTAACTTAGCAAAGATTGGAACTTCAAGGAAGTTCTTGCAAGAGCATTAAAACATTTGCATAAATACATTGCTTATTAAAGTAGTAACATTTCTTACAAAAGAAAATATAATTTTTTTCGATTTTTGTGGCGATAATTATTAAAGCATTAAGTCAAATTATAAAAAAAATCCTCCTTTAATTTGTCCAAGTATACAATACAAAGATATTTAATGACATTAAAACTTAAGGATTATACATAAAAGAAAATGTCCCAACAAAGATTAAGAATATCTTCTGTGAAAAGATAAGCTAAATTTGAAATATGATACGGAGTACTCATTTCCCTTTTTTGCTCTCTGGTTTCAGTATTAAACAAATCATGGGAAAATTTTAAGGAATTCATACTTCTCTGTGCCAATATTAAAATGTGAGTTTCTTTTGATACGTGAAGTAAAACCAGTGGCTCGCCCAAGGGGTGGTGTCCTAGGGGTCCAGACCCCCCCCCCAAAGTTCTTGAGTTTTTTCGATTGATGATAATCCTATATATAAATAACGTAAAATTTTATTGAGTACTTGTAGTTAACAATTTTTTTTAATTAATGCTAATTATTAGTTCAATAATTTATTTTTTACTGTTTGTTAATAAAATCGACAGAATCAGAAGAATCAAATGGTGTTGTCTTGAGGTTTGATATGAGTTGGGGGACTTTCGACCATGGACACCCCCTTGAAAAAATTTTGTGTGCGCTACTGAGTAAACCTTTTCGGGATATATAATGTAATTTGATGCATACATAATTAGCATTTGCAATATTGTCTGAAAACTGAAAGAGGCCTCGGTAGCCTAGTGGTCAAGGTATCACTCTTGACCGGCGTGTCATGAGTTCGAGCCCAATACCACTGAAGACCCGGTGGCCGAGTGATCTAGGCATCTGATCATGGCTAGCGTGTCATGAGTTCGATCCTAGTACCAATAAAGATCCGCTGTGTTGGGGAGTGATGCCCGTAAAATCTGTCGAGAGCTCAAACGTCCTCCCGTTGGTGTGGTGTGGTAGTTAGGAGAGGCGGTGCCAGCTCAGGTGTCGTCCGCGTCACTTGACCATGGTTCAAAATTACGCGGACCGTCGCAAAAAGCCCTCGTGTTGCTAATCAGTGCGACGTTAATATTCTCTCACTCTCACCCTCACCCACTGAAGACCCGCCGTGTAGAGGAGCGATGCACGTTAAATCTGTTTTGAGTTCAAACGTGTGGGGGGGGGGTGTTAGTAAAGAGAGGGCCAGCTCAGACGTCCTCGTCACTTGACCATGGTTCAAAATCACGAGGTACGTCGCCAAAAGTCCTCGTGTATCTCAACAGTGCAACGTTAATATTCACTCACTCACTCATTGAAAATTGAAATTGGGATACAATAATATCTCATTGATTTGATTAAAATGTCTAAAATCTGGATCATCCAGATTTAAAACATGACCTATAAAAAGAATACACTGTTCTCTATATAGAGAAAAAAAATCATATTTTAAAATAAGACATTGCAAAATAATGAATAATTTCCACTTGGGAGAATTCTAATCAATTCATTACGTACATAATGTGTATTACGCCGAGAAAATTTTTTAAAATGGCTGTCCATATTACTTGTAGTTCGATATAATGGTGTCCACGGATCAATGAGGGTTTGCTGTACTTAGAAAATTTCATCTTTTCATTGTTTTTAAGCTTTTTAATGGAAATGGGGAAGTTATTTTTTTTTTCCTATTGTAATTTATTAATCCATTAAAACTTGTCATTTTCATTTCTTCTTTTACCCATTTTGTTTAATTTTTCGATTTTTACATTCATCATTGTTTTCTATCGTTATGAGAAAATAAACGAGGAAAGGTAACGATGTTATTAAAATTTTTTGAATAAACTTTAACTTAAAATATCCGTGTAAGAAGAGATCATTCAAAACGTTTATTAAAGTGGAATGAAAAAAGTATTCAATTTTACTTTGTTTTTGCCTCTTAGTATAAGATAAAATTTTATTTGAAATATTGAGTCTAAAATTTCTTTTTTATCTGTATGTATGCGGATGTCAAATAACGATCTGAGTTACGGATTTTTAACCAATGAACATATTTTTCGGATAATTTCTTAATTGGAAATTGTAGTCATGACATGTTATCCTAAACGTAAACAAATCTTGTGAGAAAATTAAATGTACAAAGCATGTATGTACTAAAAAATTGGTCTCCTCTATTGGTCTCACCTCCTGAAAACTGTTTGTAGTTTGGTGATATAAAATCGCTATTCAAAATACTCATCGCAGATTATTGCGTTGTAAAATAAGATAATAAAACATCTAAAATAACGGTAGCTGTTGACACAGTGAGAATTAATGATTAATAATTATAAATGGGAAAATAAATTTTAATATAATGTATGTTAAAATAGCATTCATAAAATATTTTGAATGATTATTTCCTAGAGTACAATTCGCCAATAATAAGTTAGATAATTGGCAGGTTAAAAAATAGATATTTTGGAATTTTCTTCAAAATTGTAATAAATTGGATTATGATATACTTTGCACATTCCATTTTTAACATCTTATTATACTTATCAATTTTTGAGAAATCTCATCAGGGTACCGAAATTTGAGCCGATAAGAACAAAAATAACAGATATATTGATTTTGGGTCAAAAAGCAATTTAATATTTGTGCATGTATTAAAAAAGACTGATTAAAATTAAAAATTACATGCCCATATTTCAGATTCCTTTTTGTCTCTAATCTTGTATCATTTTTACAATTTTATATTGGCGTATAACGCGCACTCCTTTTTTTACGAAGAAATCTGAAATGTACATATTTAATTCTTATATTCTGAAGTCATTTATTCGATGTTTTATCCCAAGCCTTAGAAAAAAAATAGTATACTTCTCGAATTACAACCCCCATCTATTCATAATATGTAATTTCTTTACATGTGCATTGAATTACTGTTTATTTTACAAGTCTCATTTTTTTCTATTCTCATCCTTTTTTCATTTTTAAAGCTCTCGTTTTTATACCTGGCGTATAACGTGCATGTAAATTTCGGTCTTATTTTTTGTGTTAAAAGTGCGCGTTATACGCTGGATTTTATGGTATTTTTTGTTCTGCATTAATTTTAAATCAATATTTGCCGCGTTTTGCATAAAAATCGTAGAATTGCGGGATTCATAAAATTAAAAATTTATGTATTCATGTTTTAAAGTCTGGGTGCATATTTATGCTTTTAATTTATCTGTAAAGCAAATAAAGTTTTTGAACCATTTTACTATTGAATTATAACTAAATAAGATAAAATATTTTTAATTGAAGTCTCTCTCTCTTCACCTCCTCCCTTCCTTTGTCTCATTTCTGAAAAGATTTTTTAAGAAAAAAATTCTTGCTATTAAAAGTATTCATCTTCCCCATAATTCACCTAAAAAATGTTTTCTGAACAGATCGTAGTTATTTAAATTCTATATCTGCATCTGTTTTAAAATCCAACAATTTCTCGTTTTCAAATTACGTTAAATAAAAGAAGGTAATGTTATCGTTAATGGGGTACTTAACTAAAAAATTATATGCTTTCAAAAATTAAGAAATGGACTAATTTTAAGTATCTCTCTGGTTTTCGGGAAATTCTGTAGACACAATTTTTTCCCCTTATTAAGAAATCGGTAATTTATAATAAAAATAAAATTGTCAGCTTTTTGCTTAAATCACCTAGCTAATGTATAAACGTTGGCGTAAAATATCATAAATGTTTATAAATAAACTTTCTTGTAAAAAAAAAAAGTTACGAATCAATCTTATTTTTCTGTAATCTGTAGGTTCTTTAAACCAAAAAAATTATTATAACATTAATTTAAACTGAGATTTGAAATCTATATTTTCAGCATATTTTGGTAATGTTTTGTTGTAGATCATAACTGGTTGAAATAAATCGTCATAACTTGCCTTTTGTGATTGAAATGTCTTCTCACGTTTATGAAAATTTGTTACAATCTGTATGAAGATAAAAACTATATCTGTTTTCCCACGTAATGACTTTAGAATGTTTCCTGTCATGTGAGAGAGATAATTTTGTTGCGATATTTTCAATTTTCATCTGTTTTGATTGGGTTTTTATTTATATGGCCTTTGTACTCTCATTTTTTTTAATATAAATTAGTTTAGTACGAATTATCTAAACATTTTAAGAGAGAAAAAAATTTTCTAATATAAATATTTGATACATTGAAATGAAATTATCTGATAAGGAAATTGCTTTAAAATTTATTTAAGAGTTCATTTTTCCTCGTAAGTTGTTGGAATCTGGTTTGATAAACTGAAAACTAGAAGGCTCTTGCGTTGTATACTGTTCGAGAGAGTATATATAGTTATAAGTGACAAAAATTAAATATTTTTATGATACATTTTGTTTTATTTTAAAAACTATTGTTAGAAATATTTGTTTTCATAAAAATATTTTAATTCTAATTCATAAAATTTGTATGGGTATTGATAGAAAGAGGTGAGAGGCCCTCTTTCTCAAAATTGGGGGGATAAGTCGCCATCACACCGTTACCTGCATCGTGCTCAAAGCTGCGGCTAACGAAAAACGTAAAACTAGCCTCTTGCCATGATTTTCGTGGGCCTCAATCCGACACCGTCGATCAGGTGGCATTAGCAAGTTGCCAAAAAAAAAACAGATTTTTATTAGTTCCAAAATATTGTGCTTATTTCAAAATTCCGAATAAATTAATACCAATAGAATAGTAGCACTATATCTTGAAGAAAAATCATGTATTTCTCCAGTGTTCTGTCGAGGGAAATGGCTATTTTTTGTTTTAGAGATCTTTTTTGTACGACTTATTTTATCCGTAAATACAAGTAACTATTTATCACAAATTATATACAATGAAAAAATTATTTTTGTTTTATCAATTTACTATCTCTGAAAAAGAACAGGATATTTCATAATAAATCTGTAGTAAAATTTTATGAAGGCATTCTTTGTGAATCTCATAGAATAATTGTGAGCATTTATTTGACAGAACATTCTTGTTGTTTTTCGGTTTCAATTTTGTGTGTTACTAAATTGATAGATTTAAACCTCAAACTTAAAGGAAGCTTATTTAAATTTTAGTGTGAAGAATTTCTCCAAGAGAGAATTGGCAACTGAATACGAATGTTCCAATTCTCCTTATGGTAAACACGAACAGGTTTATTAAAATACAGGTTTACTTGTGGCGTTATTCAAAACATACGAAGAATACTTCTGGATCTTTTTACTCGACTCGAATTCGTTTTTTTATATTGAAAAATGTTACCAGATTTTTAAAAGGACTAAGCATTCTATAATAAAAGAATGTATACTAATTTTCTCTTTCAATGGGGAAAAAATATAAATAATATGTATGAAGTAAAATTTAGAACTAATATAAACTGGTAAAGTAAATGTTTTGATACTTTCCCCCTTTGATTATATATGTATGTATCCCTTGTTATTTCAGTTTATTGTACAAAAGAAAGGAAAAGAAATAATCCTTCCGCTTTTCCATTTGTTTCTATGCAAAATCTATAGCGTGTGGTAATTTTTACATTGCTACCAGTAGTCCTAATAAAGCTATAAACTGTTGATGTCATTATTTAACTATAATATGCCTCTAAACCTGCAGAATTTACAGGATTTGTAAATGTGCAATGAATAGAAAAAATGTTATTAATGTCCATCATTGGACATGTAATTACAAGATATTTCAATACCGTAAGGGACCAGTGGCGTAACATACACCCCCGCATCGGGGGGGGGGGCAGGATGATTCTAGGGGCGCAAAACCCGACTTCGCAGGGATGGGGCCTAATATTCTTCGTTACGCCGCTGTAAGGGATAATAGTTTTAGAGAGATGATTATGGGTACTGGTTATACGCTTATGATTTCTAATAAAAAAAGTATAGCTATATCAAACATCAATTATGTAATTCCCACCTACCGACGCCTGCGTTTGGAGTGATGTCGCACACTACGGGATTGGACGGCAACAGAGAGAATGGGAACCAGTTTGTCTTCAGCGACGAATCTAGATTCAATTTGAGCAGTGATGACAATCGTGTTCGTGTGGAGGCCCCGTGGTGAACGCCTCAATCCTGCCTTCGTTTTACAGCGACACACGGCTCCCAAAGCTGGTGTGATGGTATGAGGTGCCATTGCTTACCATACACGATCACCCCTAATATTAATCCATGGCACAATGGCAGCCTAGCGATATGTCCATGACAACATTCAGTCACATGTGTTGCCACTGATGGCAGGGCTCCCAGGGGCCTTTTTTTCAACAAGACAGTGCTCGGTTACACACAGCAAGGATATCACAAGACTGCCTCCACCACATTACCACCCTTCCCTTCCCTGGCCTGCTCGATCCCTAGACTTGTCACCAATCGAGCATATCTAGGATCATTTAGAATGGCAAGTTGGACAGCCTACGAGTTGGGTCGAACAAGACGCGCGTTTGCACTATGTAATGAAATGTCTCAGGACATTATACGGAACTTTATGCCTCAAACCCCGCTCTTATCACATCGTGCAATCGCGCTAGAGGGGGTCCAACAGAGAACTAAAACTTCCTTTCATTTGTACTTTTTTCTGCAATAAATGATACTTTTTCTTTGATTTTCTAATCACTTATATCAAAGTAATACTTCATATGTAAAATTTCGTTTTATTTTGACGACTTTTCTTGCTGCGCAGATTTTTATGACATTGAGTGCATATATATTTTTATTAAAATGGTAATGATCAATTTTGCTCTTTTTGCTACTAACAGGCCTTTCCGTTTCAAACTCTCATTTATTTAGTAGAGGCAATGTTAGGTTTATTGTTCTCTTTAATTCGAGTGTTAATCTAAGCACTTCAAATGCTTTTTTAGGTACGTAACCATTTTATAAATGAATTCAGAACATCTATCCGTTATATTCCATATGAGTTCCCTTTATTATATTAAGAGCAAGAGGACGTTGACTTGACAAAACTGCTGTAACCCCCCCCCCCCCCATGAAAAAAAATGCCAGTTTGCTGTATTTATAAATATTGCAGCATCCATCTTTATTTCCAAAATTTAAATTATCAGTTTAATCCTTTACAAATTTTTGTCTCATCTAGAGTATATGCCAATATATAATAATACTCTATTTCAGTTCCCTTGAGAGGGATTTTTTTTTTGTTTTTGAAATTCAATTTGATTTTGAATCCTTTATGGCGAGTTCAGTGTTTAAGTAGACTTGGTCACGAACTCATGGCCAGCGTTGTTCATTCGTACGTTCGAGTCCTGAGGCCAGCCGTGTGGAGGCTCAAAGTTCTCATATTTGCGTAGTGTAGAAGTTGAAAATGTGGCGTCCTAATTCATGTCATTCTCTTCATTAGACCGATACTCGGAATAATAAGGTCCATCTCCGATAGCCCTCGTAATTCTTAAGAGAGTGCGACGTTAACAAAAATCAAATCAAATGTGAATTCTCCAAGACGCATGGCGCGATTCTTAATTCTATTTACTCGCTGAAGGGAACCACGACTTCATACACATTCAAAAAATCAATTTTTCAATTTTATCATTAAAAAATAGTGTGCCTATTTTTCTAAATCTAAAAATGTGTGTATTACACACTTATGTTCGTTGATAAAATAATCTCTAAAATATGAAAAAAAAGTAACTGACAAAAAATGTAAAACGTTTACAAATGTTTAGTTTTTTCACTTTCTCCAAAGCATAATTTTTTGCTTATAGGTATTTTTTTTTTAAAAAACTGTTGTACTATGTTTCAAATTTTTTTATACTTCCATACAGGATACCTGTGCATATAGTCTTTTAGTCTAGTATTACGTAGTTTGTTTGTTTTTTAAAAAAAATAGTTTTATGTATAAAAAAGGAAGAAAAATAGAAATTAAAAAAAAATTCAAAGTTTTTTGTAATCTTAATAGTTTACTAAAAAAATAGGTTCACTAGATTTTGTGTATTGTTTTATAGATGTGCAAAAAATATTTTACATACTTAAGAGAATTTTTTTTAAAAAGGGGACCTAAACATAAGCATGCATTATGAAATCTCAAATTATGTCCAACTTAAATTTCACAGAAAAAAATTTTTTTAACTAAAAAATTATTTTTGTATTTCAACAGAATGATTAAAATATCTTTATTAAGATCACATGAAAAAAAATTGCATTATTAGAAAATCTTAATGATATATGTTCCATAAACTAAGAGTCTTCATTTTGGCATTTTACTCTTTCAAGCATGTCCTGTGTACCCTTAAAAGGAATGCAATTTTAGCTGCAATCTTATTTCCGAAAATGCCACATCGTCAAATTTTTGTGGTAAGCTGACCGTAGTTTTGCACCAGCCATCGGATTGGACCAATTGGTGTCCAAAGATTTAAAATCATGTGATTTTTAGAAAATTCTGAAAACCTCTTTGATTAATATAAGCTGAGGGTTCTTCGCTCGCACGTTTTCGTGTTTTCCCTGCTGCCTTTATGTTTAGCATGTGCTTTCTTGTGTAATGTACCTTCTCTAAGGAATAGTCGTAAATAAATAAACGTGATGAACGTGTCTGATATTGAATGCCTTTTGGCCAGAATTGCATCCAAAATGATATCAGGAGAATCTGCGTTTTATACAATACAAGAAATTTTGTTTATGCAGCTAAAGGAAGTTATTTGTTACCTCGATTTTTTTTTCTCTCTAAAAAAGCAGAAAGAATATGTACAGCGTTTTCTATAAATCCATCTTTAATACTTATATAAAAGTGAATTTTTTTTAAGCCTCTTAAAATTTATTCCAATAATTTATAAAAATAATTTCAACTTTAGTTCATAACAGATTTAGGATTTTAAATGCAACCAAAAGGCATGAAATAATTTATTTCAAGCTTATTTTAACTTAGCATTTATTGATGAAGGTCATTCAAAAGAACAATCCTTTAATTATTTCTTTGTTTACGGGGAAAAAAATATTACGTCAGTTAATTTCCTCTGATAATAATCCAATATATATATCAAGAAAAATGTATTTCTTAAAGTGATATGAAGTTTTCTCTAAATATGACAAGATTTTCTTCGCTTAAGAAGTTGTATCCAAAGGAATAAGAAATCATCGATATATAAATCTCAGAAACAAAAGGGTAAGATTTTGGCTCTGTTTTTTACCTTCTCGTTATCTGTCGAGTTCTAAGTCCTCTCGTTAGCGTGAAGTAGAATTTTAGAAATAGGATACCAATTCAGGTGGCGTTCTCGTAACTTGACTATGGTTCAAAATTGCGAAGTTCGTCGCCAATAGCCCTCGTGATGCTTCAGATGCGCCTTAAATTAAAATAAAATGTCCATCTCGATAATCGGGAGACTAAAAAATTCATCTTCTAATGAAAAAGATTTAATGGTCAATAATACGGATCTTAAATGCAGTCCTTTTAAATTTATTTGTTTATTTGCTTTCTTTTTAAATTTGCTATAGCTCTATAATTTCTTCTATTTCTCTTGATACTTATAAAATCTATAAACTTTTAATCTCGAAAAATTGAAAATAGGAATAAAATAAAAGCATGTTGATGGTATTTCTTAATATCGCATGTCATTATACATTTTGAAATCGTCTGTGAAAATTGGAATAGTGAAATCATTTATTATTCTTACATGTATTCTGCAATGTGTTTCAGATTAGTTTTACGATGCCAGCCTACTTTAAAATTTCACGGAAGTGTAGATCATTTGAAAGCTGAAAAAGTTTAAAAATACTACAAATTCATCGGTTTTCACGTAGATTTGTCATTTGTGTTTGCGTGATTAATCGGATTTTTGTTTTAGTTTAGGTTTTTTTAGTGACGTAAAAAATGCACAAGTAAATTCCAATATCGACTTTTAGCTCACATTTTCAAACATCCGTTTTTGTTTTATTCTTGATTTATTTCTTTACTCATTTCGTGTCAAAATTCATATAATCAGAATCTGTATGTAGTTTTTTTAGTAATTTTGATAGAAGCTTATCCACACATTTGATAAAATTATGTAAGTAAAGAAAAAAATAATTTGCAGAAGTTTAATGTCTGTTATACTTCAGAACAAATTTTTATAGCCCCAACTAAAATTTTTTTGCCATTTAAATTCTTGTTTGAGTTAGTCAAATGAAAAAATTGTATGAAAGTTATGACATTAAAAGGATTTGAATAGATAGTAAATATAATTGATAAACTATATGCAACTAAAAGATTTAAATCGCAAAATTATTTAAATATATGTAAATTGAAATTTTTCTTATTCGTAGTGCTATCGGATTTTTCCGTTAATAAAATCGCTACTTAATTTGATAACGCATCCTACTTTGATTTAAAATGGCCTTTTTTGTTGTTTATCTGAATGCGTAAGATTTCACACAAACGCGCAGGAATTTTTGATAAATATTTTAAATTTATTTTATAATTTTTGTTAAACTTAAGTAGCTATGATATTGACAGTGCGATTACATCAGAATATGTCTTGTGTTTGACGCATTTTCATTATTCATTGCTCTTACTTATTTTTGATTCTTTATTTAACTTTTAAAATCCTTTCCGAATTCTTTACTTAATTTTTCCCCGTTTCCGTGTATTTGGCATGCATTTATTATAAAAGTGCACATTTCCTCAAAATCTTTTCTGTGCAACAGGCTGATTGATACGTACATTTATATAGAACGCGATCGCTTGACATGTCTGTGACCTCTTCTCTCCAACACAATTGAATTATATTGATATTTTTTTGCTTTTTTTATTTCTTGGTTGAAAAACAGTGAAAACTTCAGCCGCTTGGCAGACGACGCGTACAATAATGAGAAGTACGCTGGCAATGCCTTTCGAGATGTCAGTCACACTTGCCTGGATATATGCCAGAAAAGGAAGTGTTCACAGTCCGCAATGTGCGACAACCTAGCTTTCGCAAGCTGTGTCTATATTACGAAGGTATTTTCCGTGCAGGCGATATTTATTTTCACTTTTATGACTACTGTGCTCCTTTTTTTTTCTTTCCCCATCTCCTTCAGAGTGACTGCCATCTCCTTTGATTCATCACACATGCGGAGAAGAATGAAATTAATTTTTTCTGATGACTGCTAAATGGCTCATTATTTTTGACATCTTATGCTTCCTTTTATTGAAGATTTGAGAGCAGAAGCGCTTTGGGTGTATGTATTCTTTCTAGCTGTTCGACGTGGGCTTAGTTCGGCTTCCGTTTCGAATTTTTAAAAATGTGTTTATTATAATTCATTGGATAAGATCGATGTGAATTAAAAATCTCAAGCTTTTAAAAATTAATCCACTTTAAAATTTTAGTGTGTGAGCGCTTTGGAGCATAGGATCTCAAGGTGGTTTCTACAGACTCCTGAGGTGCGGGGAAGGGGAGGGGGCTTGGTAAATTAAAATTGATTTAGGGGTCCGCAAAAGGTTTAATTAATATAAAGTTAAACTTTTTATGGTCAATTCCCATTATTGTGCAGGTTAAAAAATTTAGTCATAATATTTACATGTTAAAGTTTTTAGTTAAAAGTTAATTTTAAAGTATTGTAGATAAGTACATAAAATATAAATAACGACAAGCTCAGTGGAAACTGAGCCGATCTTTATTTTTGCTGTTTATGCAGTGGCGTAACGTACAGCTCCGCATCGGGGGGGCAGGGCCTGACTGCCATCAAGTACCTTCCCGTTGCAGAATCTAACTTAGGGGCCCAAAACCTGGCTTTGCAGGGACCACTGCGTTTATGTATATTTAAATGGGGACGGAATCTCTTCTTTTCGTGCAATAACTAGTCGAAAATATGGCAGAATAAGAGTCGTGCATCTAATCATAAGTTTAGTTTAGTGCATGATACAGAGATGTGAAGTAAATGCAACAAATTTTGAACAAATATCAGTATTTTTTGTATTGTCACGAAGATGGAGCATTTAACATAAATATTTCTTGATAAATTTATATAACCAGCTAAATTTTTGTAAAAGTTAGTTTTTAAAATAGTCTTACCATATTATATTTATCACATTATCATTTTCCAGACACCAAAGTTAAATATAATTTTACTATTATGCATTGAAGTAGTTATTTCTCTTGTGGGTTCACGGCCAAATTTTTTGATATAGAGAGGGTCTATAATTACACTAAGTTTGGGAACCACTGATTTGTAGTGATGCAATTTTAAGCTGACTCTTACGATAACGAGTTTTGTGACTCTAGAGATTCGAATCTGTGATAGTTGTCTTAGTGATAGCAGAGACAGTTTCATGTTCAATCGAATTTGGTTTTAAATTTTTGAAAAAAATGTAATGTTGGAGTCTTGGATATTTATTCAAGTGTGAGTCAAGTCATGTCTTGAGTATTATTCAAAGTATTTATTCACTCTGATTCAGAGTCAAGAGGCTCGTCAATAACGTGCTGCAACATTGTCTTAGTGCGATATGAATTAAAAACATAACAAATTTTATTGTTTACGAGAATAGAACTATGCTTGCAAAAATAATGTCTTTCTAAAGACAAATAATAATAATAATATTTTTTTTTTGAAATTTTTAATACTATTGCAATTTTGAAAAGAGTTTGAAACGCTTGTCCAATTTCAAAAGTAGTCTGAAACAAAATTAATTTCGACATTTAAGAGCTCGCCGTGCAGAGAAGGCTGATGCACGTTAAATCTGTAGTGCAGGGGTGTCAAACTCGCGGGCCGCATGTGGCCGCAACAGTTTTGCCGCCGGCAGTATATCGGCACACAATAATATATATAATCTGGGATAAGCAACTAAAAAGTGTAGATTTAACACACTTCCTGAGGTTAACATGAACAAATCAAGTTTAATTGATACTACATCGTATCAATAACATGCAGGGAATAAAAATTTGAAATCTTAAAACTGGATTTGAAACAAGATTTGTAGATTTTAATTCTTTGGAAGACCAATTTTGTTTGCTTTCTTCGATTTTTTCAATAAATATAGACTCTGTACCCAGCCATATGCAAATGGAGGTGATCGAGATTCAGTGCGACTCAAATTTGAAGGCAAATTCACTGGAGTTTGTGTGCTTGAATTTTAACAAATATTACCAGCCTCGTTTGAAAATGCTAGAGAATTCGCATATGAAATTATTTCCATGTTTGGAAGTACTTAACGGTGCGAGCAGTTATTTTAAATTATGAAAGGAAATAAGTCTCCTTCCTACTTCACCTTGGGTCAGTTTTGAAAGTAATCATTGTGCGAACAAAATTTCTCCCGAAATAGGAAAGATTGTAGCAGAGAAGAGATGTCAAGTGCCAGGATGCAAACATTAAAATTTTGTTGTTCTTTTACGTATGTTTATTATGTGTTATTTGAAATAAACTAAATTTCTATAAATATTGATTTTTTTTTTTTTTTTTTTTTGCGGCCCACCTCAAAGTTAAATCTTGTTTGTTTGACCCAAATTACCCTTTGAGTTTGACACCCTTGCTGTAGTGGCTCAATGTCCTCCCGTTGGTGTGGTAGTTAGAATAGGGAGGTGCCAGCCAGTGGCGTAGCTAGGTATCCAAAGACCCCAGTGCAAAATAAAATTTTAAAAAAACGAGGGCTCTATCTTGGTTGGGTTTTATCAAGTAAAGTAATATGGAATATTTTAAATATATAAAGCTACAAATTTTATTTACTATCCTCTCTTTCTTGGCGTTGTTTGCCATTAGGTTTCTTTTTTATATCCATAATTTTATTTTTATAATTTATCCAATACAATTCTTTTGTGCTAGAATGCTTCTTGGCGTTAAAAGGAAGCGGAAACGTAATACTACGCTACAAAATCCCATTGGGAAATCCGTAGCTAGTTATTTATTCTGGAGGATGAAACTTATCCACCAGAGGAGCTGAGAGCTACAAAATGGTCCACCAAGATAGACACAATGATACAAAAAACATGCATGAACAAGAAAATACCTTATTAATGGGGGGGGGGGGAAACCCTCTGCAACAGAGCAGAGGAGGGGGATACAAAATTATATCGGTGTATTGTAGATACGAGAAGATCGAGAAATTTTGAAACAGGAAACTAACTTATTACGAATTATATTGTTATTAAAAGTAGAGTGTACGAGGAAGCTAGAAGCAATTACAAGAACAATTTATTGAAAAAGGAAAAAATTTAAAATAACAAACTTTTCAATAAGTAAAATTCGCAACACTGAACACAAACAACGACGAGAATTTAGGGGAATTCCCTACAAATTCGAAAAAACTTTCAACATTGTTATAGTTATGTTGCAACCTTTTGTATCTGTACCTTAAATTTGGGAGAAATTATTGCAAATTCGGCTTGCTTGATGGTCAGGGTTCAAGGGGCCCTCCTGGGCCTGAGGGCCCCGGTGCACGGCACCGCCTAACCCATTTGTAGCTACGCCACTGGTGCCAGCTCAGGTGTACTTCACGTCACTTGACCATGGTGCAAAATTATGAGGTCTGTCTGAGCCTTTCGAGTTACTTTATTGTGCGACGCTAATGTAACTCTCACACACTCACTTAAAAGGATGAACCAAATGATTTAGGATAAATAAAACATGCTTAAAAAATGGAAATATACTTAAATTGTATTACAAGGATTTTTCTAGCTTCCTGTTGTCGAAATTAGTTGAAATTTAAGTGCAATAATTTATTGGTCATCGTAATTATCCGGATATCACAAACCTTAATTATATATACAGTCGGGTGAGTGAGTGAATATTAACATCGCACTTTTCAGCTACACGAGGGCTTTTGGCGACTTACCGCGTAATTTTGAACTATGGTCAAGTGACACGGACGACACCTGAGCTGGCACCCCCCCCTCTCCTAACTACCACACCACACTACACCAACGGGAGGAAGTTTGAGCTCTCGACAGATTTAACATGTATCGTACCCCTACACGGCGGGTCTTCAGTGGCACTGGGCTTGAACTCGTGACACGCTAGCCATGATTCTTGACCACTGGGCTACCGCGGCCTATATACAGTCGGACCCCGATCTAACGAACAATGGAAACCAATGCATTCGTTAAATCGGGGTCCAAGATATACTTTTTTTCTTTCTTTTTGCACTCACCTTTTGGAAATTCCATAAGCAACTATACAAGAAGTATCTATAGTGAGGAATTGTACATTTTTTATTCAGCAGCTAAAAATACTATTAGCGAATTATTACGCACCAGTTAATTTTAAATTTTAAAATATGGACCACACACAATAGATGTTTGAAAATCTTTCGATTCCGGACTCGAAATGATTCTTTTTCGACTTTGTGTAGAGAAGAAAATACTGCGTCCTTTACAACCTGTTGCATGAGGTATGTTTTCACATTTTATTAACAGTGTAAAGATTTAGAAACTGTATAAATTTTGTTAGGAGTTTCATTATCAATTTCTGCATGAAAATCGCTTTGCATTTGGTTTCGACTATCTAAAATCCATAATAAATTTTCAAAAAAAAATTTTTTTTTTTTACAAAATTGCACATAAAATAAACTTCACTTCCCTCCGGAAAGAGGAATTGAGTCTTAAGAATTTCTAGAATTTCTCACCAAGGAATTTTAATTATTTTTTAAAGAAATAAATTCACTTTTACGAACAGTTGCATACAGACTTTCTTGTTCAACATTATTTGAAAAACGAATTCTTAAGACGGGAAAATGGTTTTCATGAAACACAAAAAAAAATCTGAAAATATTTGTCTTTTCGCAATAGAATGGGGAAGCCGCGGTAGCCTAGTGGCCAAGGTAACGAACTCGTGGCAGGCATGTCATGAGTTCGAGCCTAGTGCCGCTAAAGACCCGCCGTGTAGGGGAGCAATGCAAGTTAAATCTGTCGAGAGCTCATACGTCCTTCCGTTGGTGTGATGTGGTAGTCAGGCGAGGGGGTGCCAGCTCAGGTATCGTCCTTGTCACTTGACCATGGTTCAAAATTTACGAGGTCCGTCACCAAAACCCTTGTGTAGCTGAACAGTGCAATGTTAATGTTCACTTAATCAATCCAATAGAATGGTGCTATAATTTTTATTCCTTGATCTACATAAAAATTTGAACTGAACTAGGCGAGCGAATAAAACTTGCTTCTTAAATCGATAATGTCATTAGTTCTGGATAGAACTGTTAAATATTTACTATACTTAAAACATAACTTAATGGAATGAATAATAGGGTTACATAAAATTTATTTTTCGTATCACTGAAACAATGATTATGATTTTGAAAGTTGCAATGCCGAAATATGCCGAGCGTTTTTAGGAATTTGAACTTAAAACACTAAGTATCTAAAATTCATCTTGCTTTTTCTCTTCTAAAATATTTCATTCTCCACTCCCCCTTTTCCATCCAAAAAAATTCGAATTGGGTGGTTTACAAAAGTAATGCCTAAAATGCAATGTAAAAGTTTATTTGTTACTGATCAGTCAAAATTCCAATATCAATGTTTTTAAAACTTGATTGAAGTATTTTATTGAAATTTCAGACGAAGGCAATCCTAAAAAAGATGTAGTTAAGAACAGTGGGGGGCAATTAGAGGCCTATTAAGACAGTCAGATAAACCAAGAAGACAGAAAATGTTCTCTGTATTTGGGTCGACACAGGGGCGTAAAGTACGCCCCCGCATCGTGAGAAGGGGGGCACAGGGTTCTAGGGGACCCAAAGCCTGGATCGAAGTTTATAACAAGAAAATCTGGTTAAAAGTCCAGCTTATCTAGGCCCCTAGGCGCCCGCCCCAAGCGCCCAAATGGATAAACCGACACTGTGCTTGCAGATGCAATATAAAATTGGCTACCGCGAATAAAACTGCTATTTTATTTAACTTAAATTTATTGATTTTTATGATACAATTTCAACGTTTTCTGGGATGCAAAGTTAACTAATCAATTCAATCATTTTAAAAACGTGTATCCCGTCAGTGTCTTCCGCTTCCACAATTGAGCCAAAATATTTGCTCACCCCTGAGACAAATAGAGGGAGAAACACATAGGTTCTTAAATATGTTGTTGAAATTTGCTCATTTAATGATATTTCCTCATTTCAGTTAGTGTCAATGAACTTCTGTATTCACAAAGTTTCTGCACTCTCATTCGCTCCTTCCTTATTCGTAAATAATGAATGTGTACTTCCCTCGAAAAATGTCAAAGCAATTAAAATGAGAAATCTCTGAGAATATTGAAAGATGTTCTAAATGCATTATTTTACAAATATCTGTAATTCTATAATACTTAAACCAGAATTGAATGTTACTTTATATATACACACACTGTTCGCACTTAAGTAACTTAAAAATTCAGTTTCTCTGTAACTACATTTTCTTTTGAAAAAATCAATTGTTAAATTTTAGTTTACTATTCTTGAGTAATGTTGATGAATATGTTTTTGGTTTAAAATTGATTTTTTTTTTCTTTTTGGTAAAAAAATTTGACTAGAAATATCGGTATTTTCTAATGTAATTTATGAAATAAATTGATCAAATTTCGATATTCATTCATTTGTAGCGTATTGTGTTCCAAATATTTTTTGAAAGAGGTTGATCCAGCGTTTCTGAAACTGTGGGTCGCGTCATAACTCCGAGAGGGTGCGAGCGTTTTGAAGAGTCGTAAAAAGATTATTTAAAAATATTAATTATTGAAAGTAAACAAACAAAATACATTCTGACGTAATACAAAAATAAAATACATATTTGCACTGATATAATAAACTTATACATGAGTACTGCACAATGTATTTCATAATTAATTTAACAATACTGTAAGAAGTTTAATAATTAGCAATGACCCCATGGGCTTGTCATATATACATATTAACTCTTATCTTGACAATTTGCACCTTTTATAATTAATTCTTTAACATCCGATAAAATGTTATGCGATTCGCTCCCAAATGCCACCGTTTTCCACGTAGGCACGCGTATGTGATGTATTGGGAGGGGGTGAAGAAAAGGAATAAGTAAGCAAATCCTCTGAAATAAGTAAATCCTTCGCAAACTGTGTCAAGTTCCTTTTATTGCATTCCAAAGCCTTCGGAATGATTTTAAGGATAGCAGTGCACAGAAAATATCGTTCTTCGGATGGACGTATATACGTCCGAGGCAATTAACGCTTTGGTTGAGCGAGATGTTTATATATCCCGGTGGCATTAAAGAGGTTAAATTGCTATTCTAGCTTTAGCATATGATGCTAAAGCTAGAATAGTAATTTAACCTGTTAATACCTTATAACATAGTATACATTGTTATTGTAAGGAAAGGGGGCGTGATGAAAATTATGATTGAATATTGGGTCGCATAAATTTTGAAAGTTTGAGAAGCAATGGGTTGATCATTAATCATTTCAAATAATCAAATTTTGGAGAGCAAGCATCGAGCTACAAGTTGTTATTAAGGTTATGATTTGAAAGATGCACAATGTTCTTTAAAGAAATGTTGAGTGAATTAAAATGTTTTAATCACGCAACTGCAGATAGTTTCTGTTTAGTCCTCATTTTTTTCCATTTGCTTTGATGATCAAGTCTCTAATATTATTTAAAATTTAGACTTTCCTAACTTATTATAATTAATTTGCTAAAATGCTCTTTTCTCTTTAAAATAGTAGCTGAGAAATCTATATATTTTCCCATTATTTTACAATAGCAATTTTGCTTCTTAAGGCTTTTAACAAAAGCTATTTTGTTAAGGCTCTTTGCAAGGAGCTTAATTAAGGCTTAAGAAAGAGACAGCCTTATGTCAAAGAACCTTAATCAATAGAGTAAAAAAAAATATCAATTTTCTAATAAAGTTTTGACATTTTAACTCGTACTTTGTTTATACTTCAAAAATACTCCCTATAAACGCAATTTTTTCCTCTTTAACATGATAAAAAGCTCATTTTTTTTTAAAATCGTTAAATAAGAAAAAGGATTGATTGAGAGGAAAATAATAAAATAAATAAATATTGATCTTTCTGGTTCAAATATAATATTAATATGAAATGATTTTTTTGTCTGAAAAAAAATGTTCATAGTTTGAAAAAAAAATGTTTGAATCTTATTTCATATTACTGTGTTAAACACTTGTTTCAGTACTACCAGGTGTATGCAAATGAAATGAGACGATTGTTTTTAAAAAAAACACAATAAATTTGCGAAAACTGTTAATATTTCTTTGTTCGAAATAATATCCATCGCTAGCTACACATTTTCCCCATCTTTCGGGCAATTTGTGAATACCACGCCAAAAAAATGATCGGTCTTTTGAGGCCAGCCAGTCATCAAGTCAAGATTTGACGTTTTCGTAAGAAGTGAAGCGCTGGTCAGCCAATGCGTGTCCCAATGATGCAAATAGGTGGTAATCGGAAGGAGCCAAGTCTGGCGAGTAAGCCGCATGCGCTAAGGGCTCCCAGCCGAGCGCCTTAACGATGTCCTTGGTTGGTTTAGCACGGTGGCTAGGTGCGTTGTCATCAAGGAAAATCACTTTGTGCTGCCGTTTCTTGTATTGCTCGCGTTTTTCGAGTATAGCATCGTTCATATTAAGTAATTGTTGCTTGTAGTGATCAGTATTAACGGTTCCGCCGGGTTTGAGAAGCTCATAATAGATTGGTCCCTCCTGATCCAGAAAATATACAGCATTGTCTTTGGCCGAAGCGATTGGGCTTTGCGGTCGATTTGGACGGCTGTTCGGGTCAACATATGATCTATTACGCTTGGGAGTCTCTTAATAAATTCATTTTTCATCGCCAGTCACAATACGATGGAGATATGGCTTGCGTTTGTAGCGGGCAAGCAACATTTCGCATACGATTTTTCGGTTTTCCTGTTGACGGTCCGTTAGCTCGTGTGGTACCCATCTACCGACCTTTATTATCTTGCCATTGCTTTGAGACGACGGGAAACAGTGCTCTTGTCAACATTCAATTGTTCTGCAAGATGTTCTTGCGTTTGGCCATCATCTTCATCGAGTAATGCTTGCAATTCAGCATCTTCAAATTTTTTGCTGGTCTGCCACGCTCCTCGTTTCTCGCATCGAAATCACCATTTTGAAACTTTTCATACCCCTTGTAGCACTGCGCACGGCTCAGAGCATTGCCACTGTATGATTCTACAATCATTTTATGCGATTCGGAAGCATTTTTCTTCAGATGGTAACAAAAAATTAATGCTGTCCGCAAATCGTAGTCGGAAGGCATAAAATTCGACATTTTCAACACAGTAAAAAAAAAAATAATGCACACTGAAACTCGTCCAAATGTATACTAAACATGAGTATCAAAGGTCAAACTATAAAAAAAATCACGTGTCATGGTTTCGTATTGTTTGCATATATGCGTGGCGATATCTGTTAGAAATCGTCTCGTTTGATATGCATACACCTGGTATATATATTACTATTTTCTTGAATAAATATATTT